>JACXGM010005576.1:23970-34916 GCA_016801145.1 Umbra pygmaea | reverse complement strand
ACACACACACACACACACACACACACACACACACACACACACACACACACACACACACACAGTCTGAGAAGCACCTTTACTATACAGTTGTAATTGAGGTCATAAAGTTCAAATTTCATATTCGTCTGACTCCTCAGAAACCATCAGCATTATTGAATCTACCCTACCATAGTGCGTTCTTCCAGATTATTCCAGTGCGTTATTACACTCATTCAGGTCGGCTCTTTCAACTTATTTCTAGGCGAGGCGTGGAAGAAAGCCCGTCAACACGGCTCCTCTCTTCAGCACATTCTTCAGCCTATGGACTTCACCCTCCAGCTGGCCAAGTGTATGGTGGAGAAGGATGCTCGAATGCCCAGGTAAACGGCCACTGACAAGTGTATGGTGGAGAAGGATGCTCGAATGCCCAGGTAAACGGCCACTGACAAGTGTATGGTGGAGAAGGATGCTCGAATGCCCAGGTAAACGGCCACTGACAAGTGTATGGTGGAGAAGGATGCTCGAATGCCCAGGTAAACGGCCAATGATACACGCTCACTATCAGCCCGGCTCCACAGAAGTACAGTTAGCTCAGCATCTGTCATTTCCTGTTTTGCTTTTTGATGGGAATGCCGTTAACATTCCTAATGAACATGTTGCATTGGAAAAAGCCATAGATATCAACAAACTCCCTTTAGTTCAATTCTCCTGGTGTTTACTTGATCCTAAAGTTAGTTTTTGGTATATCTTGATTTTTCAACAATATAGATAATAGACTTCTTGTCAACTGTGGAATCGAGGAGAAATATGAATTTAACCAAATACTTCAGTCATGACCAAAACCAAGTGCTGCTTGAGGCACATCATTCTGAATTCTTACCGATAAATCTCTCCATGCTACAGATGTTTGTGAGGTATTTAAATGGGTAAAGTTTTCTAAAAGGTTAGTTGCCAAAACCATAGTTAACACATGTTGTACTTAACACATAACTTTTCATAGGAAAACTATTGTTAGACATAAATAAACTTGCCTCAAGTTGAATGTTCCTATTCTGTACATGAGACCATTACTGAAAAAAATACTGTACATGTACAGTATATGCAGAATGTAGAATATATGCATGAAAACCTAACACTACATACAGTAGATTAAGATTCAACTTTATTGTCATTGCGAGAGTACAAAACCATGGCAACCACATGTAATGTAGTTTAGCATCTAACCCAGACAGAGAAAAAGTAGTAGGGTGTATTAGTGCAGGTGATGATGTGGAGGAAATACAGGATGACTAAGTATATATGCAGTAATATAACGACTAAATATGAAGAATATACATATTCTGTGTCTTCAGTTGAGCCAGATTGCTACTATACAACAAAATGGAAATGACAGACTACCGCAAATGTGAAAACGTATTCTCTCTCGCTTACAGTAACATTAACATCCATTTTGTTATTATGCCACCTTACCGTAAGCACACAGTAGTTTTCATCAGAATCACCAGGAGACTGAGTAGTGATGTTCTGGTGTTTGTGTTTCCCAGGTTGAAGGTCTCTGGCGAGCTGCCTCTGCTCCACGTGAAGATCTCCGACCAGAAAATTCAGGGAGTTTGGGACCTGGTCAACAGCATCACCCTTCCCCAGAGTGGTTCCACCACGTCCACCCCCACTGAGAAGGTACTGGTGGTACGATCCACTTCAAATGTGGTCTAGGCCGCACATCTTCAATAGATGCCCTAGGTACAGTACTGTTGTCTTTGTTGATGTAATGTTTCTCTTATTTCTACCAGGTGCTGTCCATGGCTGAGGCCAGACCAAAAGTCCTGGGTTTGAAAACGCCAGTACTGCTAGAAGCATTGGAAACCGGTAGGTTACGCTACTTCTAAAGGGTGTAAATGTACTGCTGCTTTAGGCATTATCTCACGTTGTGTTGCTGAGGAGCTATTAGGAAAGGTACGCTCCCTATTCGGACATGCAGCGACAAGGATCGAACCATGGCCACCGTGACATAGTAGTCCTGCCAATCAGCAGCTTAGCCCACTAAGCCATTCGGACCCCACCAAGACGCATCCCAACTCTGATATCTCAATCTGACATCCTGTTGAAGTTAAACTGTAAATTGGTGAACGTTCGGGACAGGTCATGTTTGGGGCCAGGCAAGAGGTTCAGGTTAGTGGTTAGGGTAGGGACTTTCCAAGGTTCTTGGATTTAGCTGGTCCATGTGCTACCTGGGAAACACAGTTAATGTCTTAAGGTAAGGCTATGGTGAGGGCAAGCCAAAATACATCTGCACCACTAAACCTGAAGCTACTCAAACCAAAATACAACAGTTTCTCTAAACCTGAAGCTACTCAAACCAAAATACAACTGCTTTTCTCTAAACCTGAAGCTACTCTATGCAAGCCAAAATACAACTGCTATGGTGAAAGCAAGGCAAAACACAACAGCCTCTCTAAGGTCACTGGAGATATTGGGTTATTTTTCCTCATTGGCTGGATACCATTCATCCTGTTTTATCTTAACCAGATCAGACATCCATTATAGAAGCCGGAGGACCAAAGGGATTGGTATAGCATTTGGTATTTACAGTGACTTGGCACATTCAGTCACTGTAAAGGCACTCTAAATGAGTAGTAATTGAGGAATAACAGTACTACTCCGTGCACTGCTTTCTTATCAGACACATTTACTTAACTATGAATACTAAAACATGTCATTGTTTTTTATTTTAAAATGATAATGATAAATATTTGTTTTTATTTGTGTTAGTAGTTGAAATTATAATCAGGTTTTTTGTTTGGTTATGCATCTCTATACGTTGTCTCTTATGATTCTTAGACCAGTTGAGTGACATAATATCAAGGATCTCGCTGAATGTTCGTCTCTCTCTTCGGACTCACGCGTGTAACATGAATTCTACGATATATCAATTGTCTCTCTCTCTCTCTCTCTACGGATTAGTATGTTGTTGTCTGCAATAGATGTATCAGACAACTGAATACTGTTTGTGTTTCTCCTCAGACTCTGAAGATGAACAGTACTATATGTCGTTAGAAGATGAACAGCAGCCCTTACCAACAGAGCAGCTCACGGACGTCCATTTCAAGTTTGAAGTGAAAGAGGTAGAGTTCACAACCAATACCCATTAAACCAACAAGTCAGATGATAGAGATAATTGTAAAAACAGTTTGGATCATCTTATTTGCCCGGGAAATTGAACCCTGACTATACAGACTGATTGATATCGCAACCTATGCCACTAATTAAATTATTTGTTTAACCTTGATTCATGCCAGATGGTCAGGTCTTCTTCATTATCTATTGTAGCAACTATCGATTCATGAATCACAGAACGTGTCTCTGTCACTTGTCCAGGTTCTGTTGGAGTTGACGCGGCAGTCCGACCAGGAGAACACTCTGTTAGCACTAAGCGTGTCTCAGCTGGGGGCAGAGGGCAAGATGAGAACATTTGACCTCAGCATCACATCATACCTACGTAGAGTTGGTCTGGAATACTATGAGATACGAGGTACCTGTACACCTAACATTTGACCTCACCTTTACCTAATACCTCTTGCAAAGTAGGCCTGGAATATTTTGATTTATGCACTAACATTACCTTAAAGGGACTTGTCCTATTTTGATCATCTTAAATGCTAACCTTCTATCACAAATTAGTAAAACAGAGGATTATATTAAACATTATGAAATAAGTTATTTTCAACAACAAATTAGCAACATAATTGAACACTGAGTTTGGCTTGGATAATTGGCAGTGACTGAATGACAAAGAATGAAATGTTTACTTGAAACGCTTCGCAGATTGCTTTATTTTAACTAAAATAAGGATGTTATTTCCAGACCTCAACAATCAGCCTCTGCATCTTATCAGCTCGTCAGAAAAGCAGGGTTCAGACCTGCTGAAAGTGGATTTCACCAAGGTAGGGGGCCTTTTGAAACATTCTCTCCATGGTTTCAAATCATTCTCGTCTCTTTGTCGTCTCCCTGTGAACTTTGAACTTTGTCACCGTCTATTCAAATGTGAGACCAATGAATTTTTGCATCTCCTACAGGCTGATGTGAATGGACCTAACTTCCAAACCATGTTTGATAACACCGAACAAACGCTGAAGGTATGTGATACCTTTTACCCATGTTGAATTTTCTATCACTTTTACAATATATTGCTGTTGTAATGAATTCATAATGAAAAAAAATATTTTGAGAAAAACATAACGTTTTTCAGGTCATAAACGAATACTTTGGTGTCCTCATTCTTTTGCTTTCTCTCTTTCTTTCCCGTTTTCTCTTTCTCTGTCTTCTTCTATTTCTCCTACACTGTCTCACTCCCTTTTCTCTCATGTGCATTCTTTCTCTTTCATGGACCCATCACATGTGCAGTGGTCCCTGAAGGGATTTTATGATCTTGTTATTGAATTGATATGAAGTCATAATGATGAGAATGGATCCTTTAGTAAAGGTCGTAGCACTGATCACCCACTATATTGTTTACAGGGCAGCACTCACTTTGCTAACATAAAGTTGCTTGTTGGCAGATGCATGAGCCCTGCATTCACTGCCCCGGTCTTCTACAGGGGTTTAATATTTTTCATGGACAGTAATAGATGGGTGACAATGAAAGCATGCTTAAATTAACTTTATGCTGTGATTATGAATGAAACCATCCAGACACATGAAATAAACGTCCTTTTGAACCGAGCTGTAGGGTAGACGGGATCGTACAGCTAGATGTTACCATGAGACCACTGGTGATTTCAAAATGGAGTTCAGTTATTGTGATTATAGCATCCTGAGGATAGGTAAAACACGTTGTACAATAACAAACTAAACAACAGAGTGGAAAAAAATATACAAATGCACAAAATAAATTCTGAAAATAAACGTGTGAAAGGAATTAACGTTAGATGCAAAGCCTTATGTTTGGGAGAATTCTGTTACCAAACATAACTGAATTACATTTTAATAATTAAGCAGATGCTTTTAAACAGAGCGACTTACTCTGTGGAAACATAGGGTAAAGTGCCTTTATCAAGGTTACCGCGTCATTCGCTCTACTCAGAGATGAAATGGGTAAACTTCCTACTACAGGTCTGACATCATGTAAACTGAGCTACTGCCTTCTTTTAGTCATAGTGGGGGTGGCATCATGGAAGAGGTACAGTAGTGCTTGTAAGTTTGTGACCCCTTTAGAATTTTCTATATTTCTGCATTAATATGACCTAAAACTAAAAATCCTAAAAGTTCTGTAGATATAAAGAACCCAATTAAAGAAATGACATAAACATATTATACTTGGTAATTTATTTTTTGAGTGGCAAAAGTATGTGAACCTCCAGGATAAGCAGTTAATTTGAAGGTGAAATTAGAGTCAGGTGTTCTCAATCAATGGGATGAGAAACAGGTGTGAGTAGGCACCCTGTTTTATTTAAAGAACAGGGATCTATTAAAGTCTGATCTTCACAACACATTTGTGGAAATGTACCATGGCACAAACAAAGGAGATTTCTGAGGATCTCAGAAAAAGAGTTGTTGATGCTCATCAGGCGGGAAAAGGTTACAAAACCATCTCTAAAGAGTTAGACAAATTGTGTACAAATGGAGGAAATTGAAGATCATTGTTCCCCTACCCAGGAGTGGTCGATCAACAAAGATCACTCCTAGAGTAAGGTGAATAATAGTCTGCAAGGTCACAAAGGATCCCAGGGTAACTTCTAACCAACTAAAGCCTCTCTCTCATTGGTTAATGTTAATGTTCATGAGTCCACCATCAGGAGAACACTGAACAACAATGGTGTGCATGACAGGGCTGCAAGGAGAAAGACACTCCTCTCAAATTAGAACATTGCTGCCCATCTGCAGTTTGCTCAAGATCACGTTGACAAGCTAGAAGGCCATTGGAAAGATGTTTTGTGGATGGTTAAGACCATAATAACTTTTTGGTTATGAGTTTTGAGTTATGTTTGGTCAATGAAAAACACTGCATTCCAGCAAAAGAAACATATTCCATCTGTTAGTAGCATTGGTTTGGGCCTGCTTTGCTGCATCTGTGCCAGGTCAGCTTGTGATCCTAGCTGGAACAATTGTTTCTGAGTTATACCAGCAAATTCTAAAGGAAAATGTCAGGACTTCTGTCTGTGAACTGAATCTCATGCAGCAAGACAATGATCCTAAGCACACAAGTTGTTGTACCAAAGAATGGTTAAAATAGAATAAAGTACATGTTTTGGAATGGCCAAGTGAAACTCCTCACCTTAATCAGATTGAAACAACGTCCCAGATTTGAAACAGTTCTGTATGAAGGAATGGCCTAAAATTCCTTCAAGCCGATGTGCAGGACTGATCAACAGTTACTGGAAACGTTTTGTTGCAGTTAATGCTGCACAAGGGGGGGTCACACCGGATTCTGGGGTTCAAATGATCAAGTATAATCTTTTTGTCTCATTTGTTTAATTGAGTTCTCTTTATATATTTTAAGACTTGTGTGAAAATCTGATGATGTTTTAAGACATATTTATGCAGAAATATAGAAAATCCTAAAGTGTTCACAAACTTTCAAGCAGCATTGTTTGTTTTTATAGCAAATCCATATGTTTAAGAACTGTAAAGGACTTCGGTTGATAGACTATATTCTAACAAACGAGCCTGATAAATACAAAGCGAGTGGAGTATTTCCATTACTAGTCAGTGAGCACTGCCCTATTGCATGTGTTATATATATTAGTTTACAGGGCCAAACCTCACATTATCACAAAAATAAATTATATAAACTTCTATACCATCTATACCAGAGTAATCATGACCAAATTTCTACGATTCATGAACCTGAGCTGGTATTGGAGCAATTCACCAGTATTTTAATGTCATTACAGATAAGCACACTCCTTTCACCACGGTCAGGGTGAGGAACAGATCAAACCCCTGGGTCAATTCAGACTTATCTGATGCTATTCATAGACGAGATTTGCCATGGGCCAAGACTAGAGAAACCACTTCTAGCTCTGACTGGCAGATATTCAGGCAGCTGTGAAATCATGCCATCAGGCTTATTAGGAAGGCAAAATCAAATCTAAACATTATGGTTCTGTTTTAGAACATGTCTCTACATATAAATACCTGGGAATTTGGTTAGAGGATAGTCTCTCTTTCAATACAAATATTAGTGAGCAGGTGAGAAAGTTTAAATTGAGAATTGTCTTTTTTATTGAAATTAAGCATGTCTTTCATCATTGGATAGGAAGGAAATTGTACAGACCATGTTTATGTCAGTCCTTGATTATGGTGATGTACTATATATGCATGGGTCATCTTCAGCATTAAAACACTTGATGTATTGTATCATGCAGCATTGCGCTTTATTACTGCAGAACAAATTCATGCACATCATTGCCTGTTATACATTTTAGTTGGTTGGGATTCCTTGTTTTTTAGAAGGTCCAGACATTGGTTAATGTTTGTTTATAAGGCTTTATTACAGAAACTTCCTAGCTATATATGTTCCAAAATTCAGAGATCAAATACTGTCAATCGGTCTCGGTTGCAGGACCTGTTTGTGCTAGACATTCCACGTGTTCACTCCGATTTAGGTAAAACTTTCTTTGAATTCCATGCCCCACACACTCACAGAATGATATACAGAACAAACTTAAGTTAGAGGTTTTAGTTCCTGCACGCACTTTTAAATATCTGTTGCATTAGCACAATCAACTGTGAATCTTTCTTTTAAAGGCTATTTTTATTCATACAAGTGTTTTTAATTATCTATTTCATAAGATTTTATTGTATCTTTGCATTTTTTTAAATTATGTTTTAGTTTACGATTAGTGTCTTTTATAATGTTGTATCTCAGGGCACAACTGTAAAAGAGACACTCAGCTTGTTTTTCCCTTTATAAATAAAGTTAAAAAAAGGTTTGACATTGGCAAAGACTAGGGTGCAAAAATGCTTTTGACCAGGTACTTGGAGATGATTTTGTCTTTCAACAATAGAATGTCACATCTGTACTGGAGTTGCCTCTAAATGACAAAGCTACAGTTTTTACCTAAATCTGATTTCAAATCAATGGCTTGACTTTAACGTGGTTGTCTAGCCATGATTCCTAACATCTTGAAAGAGCCTGAAGAAAATAATAAATAGTTATGTAAATCTAATGGTGTCTGCGTTCTTTCCAGCATGTATTGTCTCAGGGCCGGAATCCTTTTTTACTGAAGATATATATGGATTTTACTATATATCTACATTGCACACACCCCTTTCCTCAAAACACACAGCCCATAAACATTCACTCTGATACAGTCTCCCTCTCGTGTGCGTTGATCCCTGAAAATATTTTATGATCTTGTTGTCAAATTGAAATCAGGTCATTAGGATGAAAATTGATGTCGGAGAGTGGTCCAGTTTCTAATGGCCCAATTTAACGTTTATAATGCAGCACTCACAGTAAAACCTCTTGCATAAAAAGAGTGTACATATCTACAAAATAATCAATATTACACAAAGTACAGTTGAAGACTAAAACAACAATCTTTATGACAAGTGCAGATATGTTGTTATTAGCGGTTGACCATTTTTTATTTTAGATTCTCAAGTTTTTATGTATTTTTCTTTGTCTATGTATAAATGGCTTTCCTGATAGGCGCATGTAAGTAAACGGTGGCTAGTAGTTGTGTAATTGTGGAATTAGCTGTAGAATTCCAGTTGTTATCTTTATTAATGTGACTTTGTAGCTCAAGTAGCATCCTACAAAAATAAAAAAATGAAATGTGAACACTGGTGTTGCAATTATTATAATAAATAATTATTTATTTTTCATTCACCAGACCTTATAGATCCTGTTATGAATACTGTATGATGAAGGAATTCTTGTTCTGACGTTGATCGCTGTTCTGCTGGAGAAAATCTTCTCTCTAGATTTCCTACTCTGTTATGTACTGTATTTGAATGAAATGCACGTATTCATGTGTATTTAACTTCATTTTTGGTGACGGTTCTTTCTGCAGGTGGAGTTTTCCTCCTTAGACTTTCTTCTCCACACCAAAGCTCTTCTCTCCACCATCAATTACCTGAATGCAGTTGTTCCTCAGGAGTTAACAGCTTCCAAGGACAAAGAAACCAAGAAACATGTGGAGAAGGCCGGACAGGGAAAAACTCTGTCGAAAGGAGCAAAAGACGCCAATGTGTTCAACTTTAAAGTGTTTGCTGTTCTTGGAGCATTTAGAGTGGAGGTCTGTGATGACCAAAGGAACATAGCTGATATCAGAATACAAGGTAAGTACTTACAGTACCAATGATATGAAACCAGGCTCAACTTGAGAGGTTGCAATTATTATTTTAGTATTTTTTTACTACTGCTAATAAACGTACTTGGCCCTCCTAGTTGTCTTGATGAGAATCTACTTGACATGGCTTATTTTCCATGCAGGCATTGATGCATCAGTTACTGTGCAGGCCAAGGAGACAGCCATGTTTGCCAGGCTAAGAGACATTGTTGTGATCGATGTTGATCCAAAAACAATCCACAAAAAGGTAAATTAACTAGTTTATTTCTCAGTAAATTCTTCTGTTACCTGATTTAGGCTGGCTCCGACAGAATGTCACGGGCTGAGCGGGTTGTTCTCTGGTGTACACAATAGATACCACAAATTGTGCACCGTGAAAACTACGCACTTGTCATCTTTCGTTGCACACATTTGAAAAGCATTCCAGCTGGGTAATGTCAGCTCACAAAACACTCCGAGCTGTGACCAAAACCACCATCAGATCTGGGAGAAGAAAGAAGTAATCCATTGGCCTATGAATGTTATGTATTTCCACACATCATTAGCAAATTATTATTGTTTATATAATTTAGGGAAGTAGAGTATCTACTCAACCACAAGTACAGTAGCAGCTGTCGTTGTGTTTTACTGACACAGATACAAGTACTATACAGGTGACGTTGTGGATTTTCTATTGAAATATCTTCTCCTCTTTGTTCTGTAGGCTGTTTCCATCATGGGAGAGGAGGTGTTCAGTTTCCAGATGTCCCTTTACCCCATGGCTACGGAGGGAGAGGGCTATTCTGACACCTCCAAGGTGGACGGGAAGGTCACCATGAGGCTGGGCTGCATTCACATCGTCTACCTGCACAAGTTTCTGATGTCTCTACTGGTGAGGAGAACCTCAGGGATATGTGTGAAGTCCTGACACAATTTAATATCAACTCCCAGTATTGATTTGAATGTGATTGGTATACCAGTGCATAAAATTAGACGGGTTTAGTTACATGTATTTATTTGGTCTGGATATCCTGGACCTATATTAAGCCTGATCCTCATCTAACAATGTCAACTTCGAGGCTAAACCTCATTCTGTTATATAAGCCATTTACTGTACATTTTCACAGCATTTATTATGTTAATAAGTTTATTGCACATATCTTGGGAGCCTTTTTTTTCCTTGTATGCCTTTGTTTATCCTTTGTAGCTACACTATCTTTGCCTTTACACTGTCCCCTAAATCTGTCTTGTTCTTTCCAGGCCTCTTATAGCTATCAGTATCCTACTTCTGATGAGGTACAGGTTATAGCATGCAGTACAGCGCTGCACTAATATACTGCACTCAAACTTGCTTTGTAGCTTCACTGCACTTAAAGACACCACTGCACTGTTAACCGCTACCATTAAGCCTTAGGGAGCAGAGTTGAAGTCAATTCTATTTCAACTGAGGAATTCAATAAATAAAATGACATTTTAATTCCAGTTCATGTTTTCCCCATAGTATTCTCAAAGAGAAGCATTGAAGAAAATCTGATTTAAGAATTTAAGTTTCAGTTACTAACTGAATTTAATTGACTCCGACACTGTTAGAAGAACCATTTACCCTTTGGGTGATGCGCCTTTGGGTGATGCACCTTTGGGTGATGCGCCTTTGGGTGATGCGCCTTTGGGTGATGCACCTTTGGGTGATGC
>JACXGM010005576.1:0-23870 GCA_016801145.1 Umbra pygmaea | reverse complement strand
TGGGTGATGCACCTTTGGGTGATGCACCTTTTGGTGATGCACCTTTTGGTGATGCACCTTTGGGTGAGCTTGTGTGAACCTTTGTAAGCAGAAAGCCTCTAACTTTGTTCCACACATTGAAAAGTAATCCCTCTAATCTTTTCAATGGCTTCTCACTCCCAGCTAGGACCTTGGTCCATGTTTGCTGTGTAAATCCACGGTCATGTTTGGTGTAACTTTGGCTAAAACATGAAAGCTCTCCCCAATTCAACTCCTGCTGTGTGTTTTCATCTGCGGATGTGGGGGCAAACCATAAAAATGAAAAGCAGTCCATTACAATATAGAAGTCAATCTGAAATCACAGAAAGGAACGAGCTAATGCGTTGAGGTAGGGTAATAAGTTAGTCGACCGCACGTGTTCTGCTTGTACTAAACGTTTTATGACTGTGTTTTAACTGCCATCTCTAAGCAAGATATGCCTCATTTAACAATGGCGGTTTCATTGAGCAAATGGTCTTTTAATACAAACCTTGGAAGTAAATAACTGATGTACACCAAGTGGATTTTTAGCTATCTTTGTGGAGAAAATGTGACAACATCAGATTTGTATTGCTATGATGGGACGTGTTTATCTTTGGAAATGCTGTTTCAACCGTTGTTGATGACCCAGAAGGCTTGGATTTGACTGGTTTATAATCACAGGGAATATGGACATGGCTGACAGCCTCTTAGCTTGCCCTCTTTGGCACTTTGGATTTCTCTGTATACTTTCTGGAATGGTCTTTGCACGAAATCAAAAGGAATGCTTTTCATGCGTAGTCTGTGTCAGAAATCCAAATCATTCATCGTTTTGGTGCTTTTCAAATTTTACTCAACTGCCATCTTCAAACTGCCCACTACAGTGTGTTTCTCCATCGGCATCATCATTTCCAACAAATTTTACCTTCACTAATTTATTTCAGATAAACGCGTTTAAAGGAGAATTTTCCTGTTTTCCCCCAGCTTGGTGTTAGCTAAACTCAGCAAAAAACAGAAATGCCCTCTCACTTTCAACTGCTTTTATTTTCAACAAACTTAACATGTGTAAATATTTATAGAAAGATTCAACAAAAAAGCCAAATTGACCACGTTTCACAACTAAAAGAAATGGAATAATGTGTCCCTGAAAAGAAGGGATCAAAATCAAAATAACAGTCAGTATCTGGTGTGGCCACCTGCCTCATTAAGTACTGCAGTGCATCTCCTCCTCATGGACTGCACCAGATTTGTTAGTTCTGGGTGTGAGATGTTTCCTCACTCTTCCACCAAGGCACCTGTAAGTTCCGGGACATTTCTGGGGGGAATGGCCCTAGCCCTCACCCTCCAAACCAACAGGGCCCAGATGTGATCAATGGGATTGAGATCTGGACTCTTCGCTGGCCTTAGCAGGGCATTGACATTCCTGTCTTGCATGAAGTCACGCACAGAAAGAGCAGTATGGCTGGTGGCATTGTCATGCTGGAGGGTCATGTCAGGATGAGCCTGCAGGAAGGGTACCACATGAGGGAGAAGGATGTCTTCCCTGAAATGCACAGCATTGAGATCTCCTGCGTTGACAACAAGCTCAGTCTGATGATGCTGTGACATAATGCCCCAGACCATGACAGACCCTCCACCTCCGAACGAACCCACTCCAGAGTACAGGCCTCTGTGTATGCTAATTTCTTCGGTGATAAACCCATGTCTGACCATCACCCCTGGTGAGACAAAACCACGACTCATCATCTAAGAGCACTTTTTGCCAGTCCTGTCTGGTCCAGCGAAGGTGGGTTTGTGGCCATAGGCAACATTGTTGCCAGTGACGTCTTGTGAGGACCTGCCTTACAGGCCTACACCCCTTAGTCCAGACTCTCTCAGCTTATTGCGGACAGTCTGAGCACTGATGGAGGGATTGTGTGTTCCTGGTGTAACTCGGGCAGTTGTTGTTGCCACCCTTTACCTGTCCTGCAGGTGTGATGTTCAGATGTACCCATCCTGTGTAGGTTTCGTTACACGTGGTCTGCCACTCGAGGATGATCAGCTGTTTTTCCTGTCTCCTTGTAGCTGTGTCTTAGGCGTCTCACAGTACGGACATTGCTATTAATTGTCCTTGCCACATCTGTAGTGCCCATGCACGTTCACGCAGGTGAGCAGGGGCCCTGGGCATCTTTCACATCGTGTTTTTCAGAACCAGTAGAAAGGTCTATTTAGTGTCCTCAGTTTTCATAACTGTGACCTTAATTGCATACCGTCTGTAAGCTGTTGGTGTTTTAATGACCGTTCCACATTTGCATGTTCATAATTGTTTTGGACTCATTGAATAAGCATGGAAAACATTGTTTAAACACTTTACAATATAGATCTGTAAAGTTATTTGTCTTTTTACCAATTATCTTTAAAATACAGTGTCCTGAAAAAGGGGCGTTTCTTTTTTGTTGTTGCTGAGTTTAGTTTCTCATCCTAAAACAACATTTGGTCCAAGAGAAACTGTAATGCAGAGTGCCTGTCAACACAAAATACTACTTGCAAAATATTACTATAACAAAAAACCTCAGACACGCTGAATAATTCCACAGAATTTTTGCCAATAAAATTCTAAACGTTAGGCTAAAGTTAGGAGAAAGTGCCTGTTTAAAAATGCCTGTTTAAAGGCAACAGAATCATGGATTATAATTTTCTCTTGGCCGATCAACTCTTTTCAGCGTAAGGAACCATATAACTTCAACCTGAAAAATAGAGAATTTCACCTTTAAGTTCACTTATTTTCACGCCATACTTTATGTTATAAATTTACGTTATGCATAAAAGGTGGTTTCCCAGATGCAGAGTAAGCTTAGTTTTGAACTAACAATTATACTCTATGCAAAGTCTCTATTTAAATAGCTTTTATCTTTGCTTAATCTGTGACTGCCATGGAAACCATCCAGAAGTGTTAGCACATTACGCATGAATCACTGACCGACCATTGGGATTGTGAAAATCTCTCACAGACATTCAATATCACATTCCACCTAACTGTCCTTTTTTGTTCCCTTGTCGTGGCTGACAGACTGCAATGCAGTACCTAAGCCCCTGTCCTGTAGTCATAAGACCTTCATTGTCAATTTTTCCTTTCCTCTAGACATTTGTGGACAACTTCCAGACAGCCAAGGAGGCTGTGAGTGCAGCCACAGCCCAAGCTGCAGAGAAGGCAGCCTCCAGCGTCAGGGATTTTGCCCAGAAGAGCTTCCGTCTGTCCATGGACATCAAGCTCAAGGCCCCTCTGATCATTATCCCCCAGTCCTCCACTTCCCACAATGCATTTGTGGTAGACCTGGGGCTCATCACGGTTTGGGAAACATTCTGCCTTTTTTAAATTGTGTTTGCACATTATTTTAAATGTTTATTGCATGACAGTTCAAAGTAATCTGGTACATGTTAACAAACTGATATCTATGAAGTTAAAATCTTTCCTGTTTACAAACAGATACATGTTTACAAACTGATATAGTTGCATATTTTATAGGTTTTCTTTTGTTTCTCCAGGTTGGGAACAGTTTCTCCTTAGTTAAAGCTGAAGGGTTTCCACTTCCCGCTGTGTTGGAAGAGATGCACGTCAGGCTAACACAGCTCAAACTGTCAAGGTATTTCATCAGTTCATATTTGTGTTTGTGTGGACAACATGCATCGGCTATTGTATATGCGTGTGTTTATATCAAGTCTGTTGTTTTTTTGTTCATAAAGTTTTTTGTGGTTCTTTAATTGCTGTATAGGACCACATTGAAGCAAGGCTTCCCACAGCCCGAGATTGAGATCCTCCAGCCAATCAACTTAGAGCTGCTCGTCAAACGGAATCTAGCTGCTTCCTGGTACAGCCAGATCCCTGGAGCGGAAGTCCAAGGGGTTCTCAAATCTATGAATGTATGTGCACTAAAATGACCTTTAACCCTAACCAATGTGATGTGCAAGAGTTACATTTTTACAGAAGGATTGTGGTACCTGGTTCCACAACTTACAGAGGACAGAATTACCTAGTTAAACAGTTGATGTACTGTAATCTACTTTATAAACAGGGGTGCAGACCATCCGCATTTGGTGGATCTTAATTGGGGACGCCGGGATCGAATTATGTTCGGGACCGGAGTGAATGGATCTTAATTTGGGATGCCGGGCTCGCATTACTGTAATCTACTTATTAAACAGGGGTGCAGACCATCCGCATTCGTTGGATCTTAATTGGGGACGCCGGGATCGCATTATATTCGAGACCGGAGTAAATGGATCTTAATTTGAGATGCCGGGCCCGCATTACGTTTGGGACCGGAGTGAATGAAACGGTGTGTAGCACATCAAACCCACTGTGTGATACCGTTCCGTTTCCCCCAGTCTGACTGGTAATGCGAGCCTGGCATCCCCAATTAAGATCCACCAACCACGGCTGGTGCAGACTTGTCACCTTTTGGCGAAATTAGCTGTTTTTTCTTCAAAATAGGTCATCCACATGAATCGTGTAGATATGCAATAAAAATATTTTGGAGGAGGGTTACGTCTCATCCAAGTCATCTGCGAGTAAGCAGAACACATTTTCTTTTTCGTGAATCTATTTCACCCACTGTCAAACATTATGCGCGAGATAGAACCTCTTCCTGTCTGCTCTCGTGCCTTGTCGGCTAAACTGTGCCACCGCTGGATAGACCATCTCGTGTTACAAACTGTAAAGAACTTTCAAGCAACGATGAACTTACTGACAGAAGCAGTCAATTTAGCTGGGTTTCTTGTAGCTGCTGAAGTAGCTAGCTCAGTTAATTAAATTAAAATAACACAGTCAACTTCTTAGTATCTTCATTGTTGTGCAAAATTAAAAAGAATCCTTGTCACCTTTTTTCCCCCTGATGAGTTTGCACCCCTGTTTAAAGGTGATCTACAACATTTGAGTAAATAAAATGTTTTAAAGGTTTGTATCTCCTACTGCCAGATGTGCCTAAGTCAGGAGGACGTTGGCGTTCTAATGAAGATACTAGTAGAAAACATCGGTGAGGGGAGCAAGGAGCACAGCATGGATGTCAACAGACAGGTGGCCCGAGGTACTTATAGCATTAATATAGCAAAACTATGTGGACAGAAACTCTTTTTTTGGATGGTGTTGTTGTATACCCTAGCCTTTTTTAAAATATAAAATGATATACTGACAGTGTGGTTACATTTTTGACTGTCAGTTTTAAGCGTGATTCGTTTAGATGTAACTGCTAGTTTAGATGTAACTGCTAGTTTATAGATAGTGCCCCGATTTTAGAGAATCCAAAACGTATTTGGGTAAGTAGTCAGTAGTAGGTATTTTCTTGTTAGTATTACTATTATACCAGGAACATGTTGAATGGATATGCAATTATTTTGAATGAAATACAAAGCCACTAACCTCTCATCATTACAATAGTACGCTTACATTTTAAGGTGGAATCTTGAGCCGATGTTTAACCAGGCTAATTAAGCATTACGGAAGGAGGGGTTGTGCTAAATGGCCAATACAGTTAAGACCTGGAAAAAAGGTTCCTGGTCTGATTTGCCTCAACACATCATTTTGAATGCCTGCCTATTGCTGAGGAAAATACAGTTTCACACAAATAAGTGTAAATGATAGTGAGGCTCATGCTATTTGGGCAACTTTGAAGGAACAATCTCCTGATGTAGTTGCGGTTGGGAAACCTGGTTCCCTTTTCCTCACTGTGAATGTATCTGAGGAGATAGATAGGAATTTTAAGAGTGTAGAGAACCGTCACGGCTCAGACACTATAATTGCATGTGGTCAAAGCGTCTCTGTATGCTGGACCATGTCTCCCTCGACGGCAGCAATCAGAATTTCAACTATGCCATGATTGGGCCAACTCACGGATGCCACTCTTGGATGGCATGTGACTGGGTCTTGCCTCTATGCGGAATTACGTTACTTTCTACCGCTGGATTACAGATACAGCTAGCAAACAATCTCACGACACAGGGATACCAAGTTAGTGACACCCCGACATCGATATGTATGTGCACCTGTTAATAGCATACCTCATGGCTGGAGGATAATAGGCTAACTGTGCCCTCTAGATCTCCACCGTGATATATGTGGAATGCTGCAGTAGAGCTAGTTCAGAGTAATAACATTTATTCAATCAAGGCAAAAAATCACAATACTTATTCTAAACAATACATCACAAATGCATAACTACAATAGCACTAGAATGAAAAGACCATATTAAAAGACCAAACAACAATGTAATCGATCCAATGACTGTCATGTTACTAGGTTGTTGGTTTGTCCCTCTTCACATCCTGGCTGTGTTGGTGCCAATCTGAGAGGGTGGGTTACTTGGAGCCCTCACCCTGTGTATTGTGGGAGATTTTTCCTTGTAATGAACAGAACAATAACCAATAAGTTGAAAATGCAATGTAGCACAAAAGAAGAGTCTCTACATGGAGTGTGT
Organism: Umbra pygmaea; assembly: GCA_016801145.1. NCBI lineage: Eukaryota > Metazoa > Chordata > Actinopteri > Esociformes > Umbridae > Umbra > Umbra pygmaea. Next base: position 17,424 of record JACXGM010005576.1, on the reverse strand, counting down.
GACAAAGGTCAGCTAGATCTCTTTTTCTTAGAATGCATAGAAATTATTGTTATATGTTGTTAAATATGACTTTTTATTGTTTGGTCTTTCTTTAAAACGGTAAACCTCATAAACAATTTTGCAGCAAGATTAAAGTTATACAACATATTGAGAATGATTTATGGAGTTATGAAGTAACTGGTCCACTGTAAAATATTGGAGACAAAAGGGGCGTTGTTGACTTAAGTTAGGATGCTTTGAAGCTCACCACATGGGGTTCTACTGTGTTTAAAATGCTAATAATAATTGGGTGGAAGAAGAAACAAGAGACCTATTTTATTGACTATTGCTGTTTCCTGTGGTTTAAAAATGCTTGTCAAATCTCTTGTCAACCATTGATTGGTGGGTTTGAATTTAAAATGTTACAGAACTGAGAAATTATTATCAAGTTCTGTTCAACGATGTCATGATGTCTATATATTTTTGGAGAATCCTTGTGGGGGGACTTCTCTCTGGGCTAAAGATGGGAAGTCAGACTTTTAAACATTAAAGTCTTATTTGCGCTACTTATCATATCTCCAGGTCTCTGAGTGCAATTATTTAATTACAAATGCACCAAAAAAGACACAACAGTCTCAGCTCCTCTGAGGAAGCAAATAGGCTGATAGGTGTGAGATAAGCATGTCCCATTGAGTGGAGACACAGATGACTGCTAACATAAGTATTCATCCCAAAACATCTCTTATCACACCACACTGATAAAAGGACAGGGTTTGCTTTGTCTGTTCACTTAAAAAGATGTACTGAATTCATTGATAACTATTGACATTGAGTAAACCACTGGGCTGATAAACTTGACCCAAACCTCTGGTTACTGCTGTACCTCTTATCTCTGGAGCTTTGACAGATATTTTTAACCTTAAGTACTGTAACATTTACTTCTGGGATTATCTAAAAAGTTTGGAAATCAGCCCCTCTTTGGCACTTTGGATTTCTCTGTATACTTTCTGGAATGGTCTTTGCACGAAATCAAAAGGAATGCTTTTCATGCGTAGTCTGTGTCAGAAATCCAAATCATTCATCGTTTTGGTGCTTTTCAAATTTTACTCAACTGCCATCTTCAAACTGCCCACTACATTGTGTTTCTCCATCGGCATCATCATTTCCAACAAACTTTACCTTCACTAATTTATTTCAGATAAACACGTTTAAAGGAGAATTTTCCTGTTTTCCCCCAGCTTGGTGTTCCCCCACTACACAAGTTTGGTGATTCTAGTGAACTTGACAATAATCGCCATATTTCCAAATTGTCATGCTTGTGTACAATTCTAGAGTAACTGTTAAATGCAGAGTTGCATTCTTTTTCACCAAACAATTGCATTCAGAATAGATATCAATCAGGCTTTAGAACTGGGCATAGTATTAAAGCTAGAACATTGGTGGTGAAGGATATTGAGGCCCTGGATGAAAGATGGAGCTGTGCTTTCCCGTTTGTAGATCTGTCGAAGTCTTTAGACAGAGTTGATCACTTAATCTTACTGGAAATGTAATCTTTAATTGGCTTGGAGAATAACACTTGCCTTTGGTTTAATAGTAAAATAAGTAATAAAATCCAGGCTATAGTAACTGAGGGGTTTAAATAATAATATCTTGTAGTGCACAAAGGAGTTTCACAAGGTTAGATTTTGGGACCTTTATTGTTCGATCTATATTGTGCAATATTGTATAATATTGTTATTTTAGTTTTTATTCTAATGACACAGTTCCTGATGCTTCTGCTTCATCTATTATGTTCTTAAATCGTTAGAAGTACTTAGTTGACTGTCTCCCGCATCAGCCAACTCTCTCACTCAATGAGAACAGGGTAGAGCTAGCGTCAATGTTTCGTTATAATGTGCAGAGGAATGCGTTTGATTCAACTTTGTGAAATTAAAATTGTTTGTGTAAAAAACTAGTGTTCATTCACAAAGAAAACCCCAAAATCGTGATGCCCAACTGCTTTTGGTACTGTACATAAAATATGCATTTTGTATAATAAAATTACTGGCACCCTACTTCCTGCTTTTAGTCTGCTAAGAGGGCACGTTCAACTATTCAACTTGTAAAACATTTAATGCAGACGTCTTTTTCTAAATTCACACTTTGCTCTGTCAATAATATATTCTCAATCCGGGAGGATTTCAGTTTAAGGATATATAATTGATACACCGATGGTCTGTTGTGTTTAGAAACTATTGAAGAATTTACAAGACTGCATTTTTTACTTCTTGAACATGCGCTTTCACTAGCACTGTACTAAGAAGAAGAAGCAAACTATGTGGTTCTTATATACCACGGCTATCAGCCAATCAACATTCCGGATTCAAATACATTAATTGGTTTCTAAGTGATCATGTATTGCATGTAAGAGGATTGCATGTAAACAGGCTAAGTCATAGTATATTGCATTTACTGTATATAAGGCATAAAAGACATTGGACATAAACAATTCTGAATATTGAATTTTCTTTAATCGTCAAAGCAGAGCTGGCAAAAAATATGAAGTTACGTGGAGTTTGTAATAATTGAAATTTGTATTGTAATTTATATTGTCATTTGTAATTTGTATTGTCATTTGTATTGTCATTTGTATTGTCATTTGTATTGTAATTTGTAATTTGTATTGTATTTTGTATTGTAATTTGTATTGTAATTTGTCATTTGTATTGTAATTTGTATTGTCATTTATATTGTAATTTGTAATTTGTATTGTAATTTGTAGAAAAAGCAGAGCTAGCAGAGCAGAAGCCTAACCTGGAGGTGTTGGAGGTTGTGTCAGCCCCCTCATCTGCCGGGCGAGAAGAGCCTGCTGCAATCACCAACGGAGGAAACCTGGAGGAAACCATTGTGAACATGCTGCTAAATCTGGAAATCAAGGAGGTCAGGAGCTAAATACTGAGGAGATTTAGGCACTGGTCAGCCGAGATAATAGAGTAAAATGTCTCCCCACCCTGGTCTGAAACCTGTGTACTGTCATATCTTTAAGTTTTAGTTGGGCCCATTTTCTACTTATCCAGAAATGACTAGGTACAGGCCTGTTGGCTAGCATAATCCACATTGCTTTGTTTTACTATCTTAACACAGTAGTCTAATATTAGAGATTCACAATGATTTGACCAAAACGTCCTCATCCATCAGGTGGTTCTGATGCTGAAAAAGTCCAGGTCAGGTCAGGAGAGTCCGTTCCTGATTCTCCATGTTGCCCAGCTGGGCATTGACACCAAGATCAGGAAGTATGACATGGTGGCCACCACATACATCAAGAAGATCTCCATGAAGTGCCTGGAATTCAAAGGTCAGTGCATTTAGATTGATACGATGTGATGCTTTTGTGTTAATGATGCATAGAGAACGTGTTGGTAAGGAATTAATGGTAGCCGATACTTTTGTGAAAATGATCTCCATCAAGTGCTTCCGATTGAACTGGAAGTAGTTTACATCTTTCAGACTGTCATGTCTAAATGTATGTATGAACTGTCATGTTTAAATGCACGTTTGAACTGCCATGTCTAAATGTATGTATGAAATGTCATGTCTAAATGTATGTGTATTAACTGTCATCTCTAAATGTATGTGTACTGTATGAACTGCCATGAATAAATGAAAAACAAAATACAAAAGTTACTATAGGTTAAACTAAACTGATGTATTAAAGTATTATAGTAAACTGGGTGAATAAAAACTCTGGCTTGCAGTTGGTATGTACTGGACATTGTTATTTAGACAGCACCTGTGCCCTAGGCCTCTGGAAACCTCTGGAAAACATCCATCTGTCCTACACAGATCGCATCACGCCGCCTTGTAGCTATCAACTAATTTTTTTTTAATGACATTAGTTCTGTTTCTATTTAGCCAATACAAAAAAGTATTTAAGTCCGTAAATGTAATCTTAAGTGGACTTAGTTGACTAATTCTATAACAGTTGACATTTTCCATGGGATAGCATGGTGGCCTAGTGTTTAGGACATCTGACTGATGGTCCATAACATTCCCAGTTGAGTCCCCCCAAACACCAAGGTGAAAGCTTTGTGGTTCGGTCCGTGAGCAGGACAGTTAAGCCTAATTGCTCCCAGATCATTACTGTAAAACAGTATTGTTTCCTAGTTATATTGCTTGGTTAAATAGTGGTGAAATAGAAAGTGAAATAAAAACTGTCTTATTGTTTTCTAGATGCCAATGGTGAAGCGCTGTGTCTGATCAGCTCTTCTGTGGGCTCTGGGGCTGACCTTCTCAAAGTTCAATACATCAAGGTGACACAGTTACTGTATTAAACCATAATGTTTCAAGGTGACACAGTTACTGTATTAAACCATAATTTTTCAAGGTGACACAGTTACTGTATTAAACCATAATGTTTTCTGTGCATTTAGTGTCTACGGTCATATTTGTGGTTGAAGGCACTCCCTAGCAGTGCTGACATCACTGCACATTTTATAGCCAGTGGAATGTTATCCTGTGTCGTCTAGGCTCAGCCAACTTTGTGGTTTAGCAGGTAGTGTGGTAGGATTTTGGGGGAGGCATGTTCTGATCTCCAACTCACATTTTGTCAAAAGGCCAGATTATTTAACCCCTACTGCTTCAGCAACGCTCATTTCAAACGTTGTAAGTGAAAGCAATGTTGTCATGAACTGATTGTAACTTTGAGTCTAGCAAGATAATACAATGTCTTATAACAGAAAAAGGATGATCACAGAAGTATTGACCATTAGAATCTGAAATGTGTCTTAACTGTTGAGAATTTATTTTATATAAGAAATGCTTAATTCAAATATCTACAGTAGGAAAAATTGTCTTTGGGTACTTATTTAAAAGGAAACACATTTATCTGTCATGACTGATGCTGTCACACACATTGAGATTACACATTTTTTCCAACTGTTGAGAAATCAGCCCTGTGCCCTCTTTTTGCAGACTGTCACATTTTACATTTACATTTTACATTTACATTTTACATTTACATTTTACATTTACATTTTAGTCATTTACATTTTACATTTACATTTACATTTTAGTCATTTACATTTTAGTCATTTACATTTTGCATTTACATTTTACATTTACATTTTAGTCATTTACATTTTACATTTACATTTTACATTTTACATTTACATTTTAGTCATTTGGCAGATGATATTATCCAGAGCGTACAGTAGGTACAGGGACATCCCCCTGGAAAAAAGTAGGGTGAAGTGACTTGCCCACGGACACAGTGACATTTGGCACAGTCAGGAATCGAACCGGCAACCTTCCGAGTTTACTAATCTGCCTCCCTAACAACTGAGCCACTGTGTCACAGTGTGTGCGGCAGACAGCAGGATTAATGTCAGGACACTCAGAGACATCAAAGTTATGGCGTCATGACATGATCTCTAGGCTCATGAGCTCTTCATAAAATATTTCACATCGAGTGCTGAGGCCACAACAGTTACACATTTACGTAGTTACATGACAGAGAATGAGGTACCATATATATACCAGACATATTTATTGAATGGGCTCCCTTTCATCTCCATGGACTGACTGTGTAAATCATTACAGCTGTCCATCTATCACAGAAGGAACCAGGACATTTTTTGCACCTGATGAGCTTTGCTGAAATTCTACCCTAGTCAATTCTGTGGTCCATATTGGTGCAATAAACACGGTGCCTTTCAAACAGCCACTTGGCTAGACCAGATAATCTGGTGCCTGGCATCAAGCATGACAGCCTGGGACAGGAGTACTAATTGGGTCAGTTGTACTGTAGGTTTATGATTGATATAATGTCCTATAATTGGTTTTGAGCATGGGTTCCTGTTTACTGCTGTCTGTTGTTAAGCACCCAGTAAACTCTCATTTATTGATTTATGTTTTATTATTTGAATTTTCCTGATTCATGGATAGAAGCAGCAGAGGAGAAGAGAGGTTTATGCTGAAATAGCTGTAGTTGAACCCATGTTGCACAAGTACCAAACACGTACACACAATGACAGCTTCTTAGACCGCTGGACTTCGCAGAGAATATTTCCTTATTCTGTTTTGCTGATGTGATTTATTTCGTAGTTGGTTATTAACGATGCAGGCTGCACAAATGAACATAACTGATGTTTGTCAGATCACTGATTTGATGTATTCCTTCCCCTCAGGCGGACAGAAATGGACCAAACATTTCCACAGTTTACCAGAATACTGAACAGATGATAAATGTAAGTCAAGATGGCTAAAACATACCTTTTGTCTCAAACCCCAGTGAGACAAGATGTTATGTAACTTCTAAAATATGTTAAAAAAAATTCAAGTAGATTAACAGATATCTTAACGAGCCCAGTGAGACTCTGTTTTGGGTCTGTTTCACCTCACGTCAGCAGCCAAGCTAATGCATCCTAATGGATGTTGAATATGCGTCCAGAGGTCTGTGAAGCCTGCCGACGCCTCCCTGTTCCTTTCAATCTTGGACGCCTCAGAGGCCCGTGTGTTTTTTTTAAGTGGCTGGAGTTAAAAACATCTGTGTGTGTCCTAAATCTCTCTTTCTCACCTTCTCTTTGCTGCCTCTCTTCTTGTATTTTCATCCACTCTTTATTCCTCCTCTCTCTCTTTCTCTCTTTCTCACCACCCTTTTTCCCCTCTGGTTCCAGGTGACCTTCTCCTCCCTGGACCTCCTGCTGCACACGGAGGCTCTCCTATCCACCATGGACTTCTTGTCGTGGGCTTTGTCCTCCGGCAGCCTGCCCCCGTCCCCAGAGGAGCCCAAACACAAGTCAGAGGACAGCAGTCGAGCGGTCTCTGCCAAGTCAAGTAAATACAGCACATACATACATGCTTTGACGCAATGAACCAGTGTTTCACTGTGTATACTACACTAACACTAAACCCGTGGAACCTAAACAGAGGCTCATCTCTATGAAATCATTACATACACACAAACACACACAGACACACTTAAGGTCTGAGCACACACACATTTGTTCATTTGTACATCCAGCAGTCAGAGCCATATGCACACATCATATACACATAATGTACATGCGGCACATCTTGGTGGCTTCTTCCAGCTTGACTCATAGAGAGATGAAGCTTCCAGCAGTAGGGCCTGAGTGGTCGGGTCTTTCTTAAAACGTCTAGCACTGGGGCCCTGAGTGTTTGAATCCTGCTTGCATCACACTGACAGCCAGTGGTGTACAGTATTAAATATTAAGAATTTGTTACTGTCCTTGAGCATTTTATTCATGTATGTCTGTATTTTACTGGCCTGGGAGAACCCTGACGGACTTCCAGCAAATTTGAGATTTGCACTGCAAGTCAGTCTGGCCAAGAGCCCATTCAAGCCCATTTCCAATTTTTCCAAATCGACGCGCCAATCACAACCGTTGAGGCGGGCTTTATACAATGACGATATCGCAGCTATATACTGTCATTGGTTGAAGCAGACAAAAACAATGATGGGTGTCACAATGGAACATCGGGAACATCAATCGTTCGAATCAGATATTGCGTCTGTTTTAAGCAATTTGAACGTTTACTTTTTGTTAAAAACTTCATATCTGAAAATAGATGTTGTCGTGGTCTTGCCGACTCGATTCAGCAAATGTCTGATTCATCTATCCAATTGCGCCGAGATATACAAATCATATGAAACATTAATTCAATAATTCAATAATAGTCTACATAGCCTAACAAAATAATAGAGGAATAGAGCATAAATGGGACGTTAAACGTGTGTCCTGACTCTGTGGTCACTTAAGATCCGATGGCACTTATCGTAAGAGAAGGGGTGTTAAAGGAAAACTCCAGACCCCTAAACAGCTCAATATTGTTGTTTCTGTCATATTTCTGACATGACAATCACTAACAACACCTTCTCAGTGCGTTAGGTAATTCTTAACTCGGCCATTGTAAGTGTAAGTGACCAACAAGTTATACAGTGACGTCAACGCAACATCTTCGAAATTACAAACTGTTAGTTTTGAACTGAGTCAAGATTTGAATCGAGTCAATTGAGAGTAAAACGGAACGCCTCCTGAATTTACCTGTATTTTCGAAAAAATGTTGCGGTGACGTCACTGAAGCTTTTCAGGCCCTGATACCATCACGGCAATCTAATCCTCAGCTTTCTATTGGCTCATTCATCCCCCCTCCTCCCCGTAACCAATCTTCTGTTCTCAGTGACACGCCTGGTAAAATAACAGTTAATAAACACCCACTGCAACACAGAACCCGCACCCACGTGCTAAAAATAGAATGCCCCTTGAGGACCATTTAGGGCTACATTGATTACATTGAGGAAACAATGAATGGGGTTATTTTTAGGGCGTGCGCCACGGTGTCTGCATAAACGCCTCCGGTAAGGCTTTCCGAGTGGTCACAGAGGGTCATTACGTCTGGTTATATGGAGGGTTGGGGATAATTTATATTGTAATTTCATTGCTCATTTGTGAATATAATCAGTACATTTAAACATACTTGGTTAATTAGTAGAATCATTTCCGTTGGTCAGTTGGTAGAGGAGGATGTTTGCAACACCAGAGTATTGGGGTTGATTCCCACTGTGTCCAGTGTGTAAGAACTAAACCCACTGCTGTAAGGGGCTCCACATAAAAGCATCTGCTAAAGTGTAAACGATGAGGACCCATATACGGTCAAGTGACCACTTTGAATTTTTGTAACCATAGAAATGGAATGTATAGAAAGGCCATTCCAATGCAAATAAATGTAGCAGAATGGTCAGAGCGGCAGCCATTTTTACGTGTACCATTTCATTGCAAAGATCTAGCGTCCTACTTCTGCATTAAACTGATTCGCGTGTTGTTACCATGACAACTAACGACAGTCTCAATTTTTTTGTGTACTAATCGAATGACCAAGCAAAACAGTTTAATAAGGCTTCTATAGATTTAATTTTCATGTTAAAAACCGATCTACTTGGCTACTTAACCCACATGTATTTACAGTAGATCTTACTTTAAGTAGCTGGCTAATATCATCATCAGGTTAACCTAGTGCCTTATCTTGATTTGGACTTCGGTAAATGGGAGGCTGAGAGAAGGAAACCAGGGATGTCCTGCTTCCCTGTCATTATGTAGGCTAACTGTTGTTCACAATGTTTTGATAGATATTTAATAAATGTGTCAGCAATGTTATGACATGATTTCTTTCCATGAAATGTACAATTGACAACCGATATGGCACAAAAAATAGATTGTAATGTCTGGTTCACACAAACCTCATATGTAACTTCTGGTTGGACGTCCAGTGAGGATGTTTACTTCCTGTTTCCATTTCAGCAGCGCTAGGTTCTCCGTCCGACAGCGACATCGTTGACCTGAAGGTGGTAATGGAGCTGGGGGCGTTCAACATCTTGGTGTGTGACCAAAACTCAAACATGGCCGACATTAAGATACAAGGTACTGGGCCAGCAGTTCAGTTATGTGGTGGTAGCATTTATAGAGTCTTCCTAGAGCACACATAGAGCCTACATAGAGCATTTATTGAGCATTCAAATCAGCATTCATGACATTATATTTTTTATAATTGATCAACAATATTGAAAGGTGTACTATAAACCCCTTTGTAAGATCTGCCTGTAACATTTTCAGCCATTTGACCCACTGTAATTTGTGTTATTTAACATACTATGTTTATTTTTTTAGAGGCTACATATGTAGTGTTTGTTCTTTCTCTTTGCAATGACCATTGTGTTGTGTCATACAGGGCTCAATGGATCCCTTCTTATACAAGGGCCACAAACCCACTTCTCTGCCAGCCTTCGGGATTTCATTGTCATTAACGTTGATCCAAAATGTATTCACAAAAAGGTAAGTCATGAAGTCATATGGTCTTTACATTGTATAGTGTGTAAAGCAGGAGAATGTTTGACCTTTGACCTTTAACATTACAGGCCATCTCTATCGTTGGAGACGAGGTGTTTAGTTTCAGTATGAGTCTGACCCCCAAGGCTACAGAGGGAGCTGGCTACGCAGACACCGCTAAGACTGATGGGAAAGTCCGTCTCAACGTGGGGTGCATACAGGTCATCTACCTCCACAGATTTGTCATGTCGCTGCTGGTGAGTCATCGCCTTTATAATGCGGAAACACATGATCAAGACTGCACTGTGAGATTGAACGTTTACATTTTAAATATTTGGAACTTGACAAATGCTCAACCCTTAAGCATTACTGATTGCATTTTCATATCTATTTTCTTTATAATCATTATTTCCTATTTAATTTATTGGGGTATTTGAGGGGATTGATGAGCCTAAGTTTAGTGCCAATGTGGTCTTGAGTGATCTCAGAGAATTGAATTTAGGACCATTGGAAAGAAGAGCGCCCCCTATTGATCCTCCAACATCTTATCCAGCAGCATCTGGTACCCATCTAACTTCAGAGGCAGAAGAACAGGACACATTGGGCCAGTTTTGTGGATTAGTCTTGGCTTGATTTCTGTAGTACATGACTAGGCGTAATCTATGTCTGCAAAACCGTCCTTTTGTTTACCTTCCTGTAAGCGAAAGTGCCAGTTTAGATTACTGACCTCTGCGTTGACCTGAGCGTTTTCTTTAACATTGATGCAGTCCCTGACAATTTTGAGCCCAACATCTACAACATTTTTTTCGGTTTCAGTACTCAACTCTTTCATTGATAATTTGGTTCATTCTGGTCTAGGCATAACATGTGTGTGTGTGTGTGAACTCAGTCCTCTTCTCAATGTTTGTTTTGTTAGAATTTCACCAACAACTTCCAGGCAGCCAAGGAGGCTGTGAGTGCAGCCACAGTCCAGGCTGCAGAGAAGGCAGCCTCCAGCGTCAGGGACTTTGCCCAGAAGAGCTTCCGTCTGTCCATGGACATCAAGCTCAAGGCCCCTCTAATCATTATCCCCCAGTCCTCCACTTCCCACAATGCTCTAGAGGTGGATCTGGGTCTCATCACCGTGGGCAACAGCTTCTCTCTGCTTCCTGTGGAAGGCTGTACACTTCCTGCTGTTATTGACCACATGGCCGTACAGCTCACTCAGCTCAAACTGTCCAGGTCAGGCATTCTATTCACACAGCAGTCTTTTGATTTATCTGTCCAAAAGTCAAGTGACTGTGTTTGTGTAAGTGTTCATTGTCATAGATTTTCTGAGATATATTGGTCATACTACTGTGTATCCTGCAGCTAGATAAACAATCCTATAATATACATAATTTCTGTAGTAATGCTCATATACATATACAGTATTTATATGCTAATCCGGTTCTATGTTGTGTTCTTTAAAAGGCTCTACATGGAACCTGAGTCGTCTCAGGACACCACTGAACTTCTAAAGCCAGTGAACCTGGTTCTGACCGTGAAGAGGAACTTGGCTGCTTCATGGTACCAGAAGATGGCTGCCATAGAGATAGATGGAGATCTCAAACCCATGAAGGTACAAGATGACAGATACAGCAACCATGTCTTTCCCTCAAAAGATGTTTTGATACCTAAATCTTAGAATTGTAGAAGAAGAGGAGGGTAACCAGTAGCTTAGTGGTTAGAGCATTAATGTAAAGACTCTTAAATCAAATCACAGTTACCAGAGCCCACAAGGTTAAAAAAAGAGTATGGTTTCTATAACCTTAGTAACCATAAGTGCTTCAAGGTTGTCGTAGTTATTGAGTTAGTGTACAGTCAAAGTTACCTGCATTACATTTTAATAAACCATATAGTAGCTTTGCTAGAGGAAAGATATTACCCTTCCTGATTTCTTTGAAAATCATAACTGCTGAGCTTTCATCATTTGGATATTTTAGTTGACTGCTGGTTAGAAAATGATATTAGTAAGGTGGTCCACTTGGTGTAGTGGGCGAAGTCGCTGCCTTACGGGACAAACTATGTCATGAGAGTCAGTGGTTCAAGCTGCTGACTATGGCTTCTCTGAATTTGCCCAGACCTCCAGCACAAGGCAGGGAAAATTGGCAAAGAGCAGCCCAGGATTTGGAATAAATAAGTCTGAGTATCTACCTTGCCACGTCGCTCTCCAGCAACTCCTTGTTTGCAGATCGGGCGCATGTAAGTTTGATCGCGGTGGTATAGTTGGCGAATGTAATCATCCCACGCATGATCTGACTAAAGGCTTCCGTGTTGGATGGAGTAGTGCGGAAACAAATGGCCAGCCCGGTGACATGTGATTGAAAGAACCATATAAGCACCCCTCACCATCCCACATCTGTCTAGCATGGTTTACGGAGCTGACGACTTGGCAGGGTTAGTGGGGGAAAAGAAATGGACAAAACCATTTAAATAAATGTAAATAAATTAAACATACAAAGCCATTTAAATAAATGTAAATAAATTAAACATACAAAACCATTTAAATAAGTGTAAATAAATTAAACATACAAAACCATTTAAATAAATTAATTATACAAAACGATTTAAATAAATGTAAATAAATTAAACATACAAAACCATTTAAATAAATGTAAATAAATTAAACATACAAAACCATTTAAATAAATGTAAATAAATTAAACATACAAAACCATTTAAATAAATGTAAATAAATTAAACATATAAAACCATTTAAATAAATGTAAATCAATTAAACATTTATTGTGAACTTTAACATGAGCTCTTTTTGCAGCCTGGTTTGGAATGTGAGGTAAATGCTACCACTACTTGACAGTAGGATCACACATGTTGTCAGTTAATTAGCAACATTAGTATTAGGTACCTCCTACTGTACATCCCATTTGCATTTAGTGGTTCCCTAATTAAATACAAAAGTTGAGGTTCTAGACTTAGATACCCACTTGCTTACTGTGTCTCTTCAGGTTATCTAGCAGTCAGATTCTGGCTTCAGTGAGATTAGCATTAGCTATTGTAGCAATAGGTTTAGATATAGCAACATTAGCATCCAAGTTTACTGATTCTTGTCAATTGTAAAAGTCATCCCTAATTGGCACAGTTGTCTAACTCAATCTGTCAAGCTGTTACCAAATAAGCAGGTGCACATTGGCTTAGCATCATTCAACGTGATGGATGCATGTCGGAAAGGGCTGCCAGGCTTTATTGGTTGCTATTGGTAGATAGAATGCTTGCAAGCTCAATCATGGTTGTTGGCCTTGCAATATATTCTCCTCCAGCACATAGAAGCCATCATATTGGTTAGCTAAGCAGTATGTTAAGAACCAGAACCTCAAACGATGAAGACATTGTAATGAAGGCTCCTGAAATGTGTTGTTATCAGCAACATTATCTATGTCCTAAGGAGACATACAGTGAACTAGCTGGCTCGTGATTAGCAGCATAAGTTATTGCTACATTAATACTAGCATACACTTGCATTAGCAAACATTATTTTTAGCAAAAGGTTACATCAACTCAGTCCTCTGTTCTTTCCAGATCGCCCTGAGTCAGGATGACCTGACAGTGCTTTTGAGGATCCTGACAGAGAACATTGGAGAAGCCAGTAGTCTGCCGCCTGACAAACACACCGTTGCTGATACGGCAGCCTTAAAACCTGGGACTGCACTTACACTTAAAACAGACTACCTTAAAGGTTAGAGGTCACAAGCATGTCTTTATGTGTAGACGGAAGAGGCGTGTGTATCTCGTCCGACACTTGTTTACGAGGAGTCTTACGACTCTTGTTTCCAGTGATTCTTTTGAAACATTTCTGTTATCCCCTCCTCATTTCAGATGGTGTTGAGATGGTAGTTGAGTTCCCAAACCAAGAGGTAGATCAGGATATTCTGGAAACAATGAAGTTTAACTTCAACATCGAGTCCCTGTGCTTGGTGCTGTACAGTAATGATCCTAAACAGGTACAGTACCACGGTGTCTTTAAGCCATGCTTTTATTATTATCATTCATGTTGGGTGAAAACCATGTAACCATTCAATGACTAGTACTAAAAACAAATGTATTAAAAATAGATCTAGACATTTTTCAATTGTATGTGTGTTAATAAATCAATTTTTTTCAATTTCAAATTGAAATTTCAAAAGTTTCTTGTTTATCGAGACATAAATCTAAACCAGATCACAGGACTGAATTTAACTGTTGGACACTTCCAAAGAGCTAATTTCTCACAAACTTGTCACAAATGTTTGCAGCTTAGTAAATATATTTTATTTGTGCAATTGCAATTTGTGTTTCTGAAGAGTTTAACTACAGCTTTAATATGATTATTATTTTTTTTCTTTCTTTAAGAGACTGAAAATAATTAGAAGTATATTTATTTTTATAGTTTTTTTTATTCACATACGTCTCATTTTTGATTTCCTAGAAGTCGAAGGCAGTGTCTGAGCACCAGGAGGAGCTCTGCCTGGGACAGTTCACCCTTCACGGGACGAAGGCTTCAGGGAAGATGTTCAGTAGTGGGGCCATGGAGGTCACCACCGTCCTCTCCAACTGCACCTTGGACGACATGAGGTCTGGCATCCAAAGAGTCACGTCACGGTACGATCACAAGTGCTCCGGCACATCCAGATCTCTTTAGCTGTAGTGTTACAGTAAAGGTTCTCCTTTTGGGACGTCTGGTACTAAACTAAGTCCTGCATTGATCCATTTTTCCTGATCGGTCAAATTTGTATATTAATTGACAAATTGTAAATTGTATATGCAATCGATGGACAGTCAATTGGTTGGTTGATTAAGATGCATTTCGTTCTCCCTCAGGATGCTGGGAAAGCAGGACGAGGAGAGCAAGGAGGCCATGATAGACGTGGCGTTCACGCAGACGGCAGGCGAGCGTCAGGTGGTGGCGGTGTTACAGAAGCTGTACCTCTGTGCCAGTGTGGAGTTCCTCATGGCCGTGGGGGATTTCTTCATTCAGGCCTTGCCTCAGAGCCCTGCCCCAGGCCTGCCCACCACCACTATGCTAGACCTGGCAAAGACCGGCCAGCTACCCCTGAAACAGCTGGCGGAGCCCCGGGAGAGAGCTAGTACTGACCCCAGAACAGGTATGGAGAGCCTGGAGGAATAAATCAGTATTGGTTTAATAACAGTCAACATCTTCCTTTCGTTTAACCAAACCTTAACCCTTACGACAAACAAGCAAAACAAATGAGCAGCTTAGGTACTCAATGGCACCATAACATTTGGCCCACCCAGGAATTAAACCGGAACACTTCTGATTACATGTCTGAATCCCTAAATTCTCAGCCACCTTTTCAATACTTTACAGAAACCAATCCCCTCTCCACTAGCCTCTATGCCAGGGTGGCGTTGTACGTCGTTGTTGCATAGTGGATGTTTTCTTGACTCTGTCTTTGTGGTTTCTCGTCTCTCCTGCCCCTCCCAGCCTCCAGCCCCAGGACGAGGCTGCGTGCCGTGGTGGTGGACCCAGAGGTGGTGTTCGTTGCTAACCTGATGAAGGCGGACGCCCCTGCCCTGGTGGCCTCCTTCCAGTGTGACTTCAACCTGACCCTGGAGCCCAACGCAGGGCCCCGGGCCCCTGGAGGACAGAGCATTAGGGCCAACCTCCGAGAGCTCAAAGTTCTGGCCTGTCCCTTCATCAGGACAAAGGAGACAAAGGCCGTCACCACGGTGAGAGGGCGGCAGATGGCTTAAGCCACTAAAATCATAACATTGCTTGTTAAAATCCCCTAGTTGATGTGAAAATCCCATTGTTGCAGATTTTCTTTTAGTTGTTATGCTAAATAGGTGAAACTTAAAAAATACACAGTAAAAATATAAAAGAATGTTCAAATGCATTTGAAAGCATAAAAAGGCTTTAAATGTGTCCTTTTTCAAAAGTGTGTAAAACCCCCCATGTCTTTCCTCCATAACATATCACTTTTACTGATTACTGTTTTTTCCAGGAGCATAATAAATAGTTGATAAATTTGATAAACATTGTACAGCAGCTTACACTAGTGAATGCATACATTTGAGTTATTTTTAGTTTTCATATTGCCCTGCTGTGGGAATCGAACCTACAACTCTACCTTTGCAAGCAGCTTACTCTTACAGAGTGATGCTAATTTTCTTTCTCTTTGCTCTTCAAGGTGCTTCGGCCGTGCTCTGTTGTCCTGGAAACCAATACTCCATCCAACCAACCCCTGACTGGCTCTGTGATCATAGAGGAAGTGATTGTCAAAGTAGGCATCAATAATCTGTTAGTTTAGTTATGACGGGGTGTCAGTGTGTTAGGAGTTATCAGAGGGTTCAGTTACTGATTCATCTCACCCTCTGAGAGCCAAACACACAGGTAAATAACATCCAGAGAAATAACAGGGCCAACCAAGCCATTGAACAGAAGGATCCACCATATGGGTTTGCTGTTAATTGACAATGCGTCCTTCCCCCTCAGATCTCTCCTGTCATTCTAAACACGGTGATGACCATCACAGCCGCCATGACGGCTAAACCCAAAGACGAGCGTGCAGCGGAGGACAAGATAGATGTCAGCAAACTCTGGTCCGTCATGAACATTTACACCTGTAATTACTGGTTCCTGGGAGTAGACTCTGCTAGCGAGGTACTGCTACTGGAGATGTCATTTTTATTTCCATGTTACGCTTTTCTTTTCCTCAGATTTTGTTAATTCACTTCAAACATAAGGGTAGCATGGTACAATATGCATACAAAAATGCAAGGGTGTATTTAACATTTTAGGAAAACAGAACTAAACCAAAAATACAGAATAAAGAAAAGATTTAAACACAAAAAAATGTACTGTATGTTCCTATTGTGTATCTTTAAAGGAAAAACCTAACTTGACCTTGCCTCTAGGTGACGGAGAGTTTCAGTGACCAGGACAGCCGTAACATCGGGGAGAGTTTCAGCGTGGAAGTGAAGGTGGTTCAGGTGACCCTGGAGTCGGGCCTGGGCCACAGGACGGTCCCCCTACTCCTGGCAGAGAGCTCCCTGTCTGGGACGGCTAAGAACTGGTCCTCCCTTCTCTACCTCTGTGCTGACATGACGCTTGAGGTGACCCCTGTGAAATAGTTTCACTTCAGCACTGCTTTCAATGCTTCTTGACCAATAAGATTGGCTCAAACTTACCACTAATGTAACTTTTTTCTAGCAAAAACTGCCCCCACACCAACATTAACTACTATAACATGTCAATGATAACATGTTGAATGGGGTTTGAGCCACAGTTCTGCTACTGTTTGTGCATCTTCTCCCTACGTAACTGTCTCCCTAGCCTATGCGTTCTACTGTAAATAATATAACTAAAAGTGCCGGCCCAGAAAAACATTTCTGAAAAGAAACAAGAAACAGATTGCTCACCATGAAACTATGAATGTTTTGTCAACAATGTATCAATTTGCCTTTTGTAATGAATGGTATGAATGATACGGTATGAAGCATGGTTTTGTTATTGTAATGACTTTGTAATGAATGGTATGAATGGTACGGTATGAAGCATGGTTTTGTTATTGTAATGACTTTGTAATGAATGGTATGAATGAATATCCAGATTATCATGTCCAGGCTATATCCAGATCATCAT
>JACXGM010005575.1:0-34720 GCA_016801145.1 Umbra pygmaea | reverse complement strand
GGGGAACCAGGCGGCTGGGGAACCAGGCGGCTGGGGAACCAGGCGGCTGGGGAACCAGGCGGCTGGGGAACCAGGCGGCTGGGGAACCAGGCGGCTGGGGAACCAGGCGGCTGGGGAACCAGGCGGCTGGGGAACCAGGCGGCTGGGGAACCAGGCGGCTGGGGAACCAGGCGGCTGGGGAACCAGGCGGCTGGGGAACGGCTGGCTGAGAATTGACAGACAGCAGGCTGGAAATATCACACATCCCCCTTGGGATCACAACACCTGCTCCAAAATGCTTTCTGCTATTTATCAGAGAAAGCAGAAGACAGACTTTCCAAACTCAAGTTCCCCAAAGCATGATGTCAGACAGGGAAAATTGGACCAAACCAGGCCTCTGTCCCAGAGATGATGGCAAGAAAAAACCCTGAAATCACTTTTCCAGAGCTTTCTGTCTGGCTGGGTGTTAATGAAAACCTCCCTAACGCTGTTCCTTACAGTTACACTGCAGAGCCCTGACATACACAAATGTTATACCTACATGCTGTTAAGTTGGGTGTGTTTCAGGTTAAGAGCCTAGCAGAAGACACCAGCGTAAGAGGTTTTTCTTGAACTTGAACCTGCAACTCCTAAGATGGCCTCTGTCAACAATGGACCACACTGCAGCTGACAAAGACACCCCCCACATGCACACACACACACAACCCCCCCCCCCATGCACACACAAACCACACACTGAGCACTTTGCCAGATGCAGGTAATTACACACACACACACACCTACACCTAATGATTAATCACAAGGTGGTGACAGGACGTACACGTCAAGTTATACTGTAAACCTGGTGTTTTCCTGCTAGCTCTCCAGGACAAATGGCTAACAACTTATCTCTAGAAGACAGCTACAAATGCACTGATTGTTTATAAGAAGATGTGAACGTACAATGTATTTTTATGACAATACAAAGTTATTTTCATGTAATAGCCATCAACATCCGTTGTATACTACTGTAAGCAATTGTTCTCGTATCTAAAACATTGTGCAATATTTGACTAAAAATAATCCCCACTAAATGTAGCTGTTTTTTCTCACCAATTCTGGGCCAAATAAACTATTTTTAACTTATGTCAGAGACAAAGTATCCTGTCATCTCAAATAAACACAATCTGCCTTATCTCCCTTGCTCAGCCGCCAGTGTGTTTGGACATTATAGTAAGAGCCTACAGTGTGCATGACACTACAAACACACTGCGGTCATCTTGTCAGTTGAGTAGTTTATTACACAGCACTCATTGTCATACTGAATGACAGCATAGTCATTGTCTTCTGTAGGACAGTGGCCACTGAGTAGAAAATAGATAAAACTAAAATATCAATTTGTTATACTTCAGAATATCAATAGCAACAAATGAGGTCTCTCCAACAAGATAATCCTTAGAAGGACAACTGAGGAATCTCAGCCTTTGCAACCAAAAGACCTATTCGAATTCAGTGGAGGCTGCTTTGAGCTTGGTCACAGCACGGGGCAGCGCAAACTGGTACAGAACGTCACCTTGATCATATGTTATAAATGCTCTTCCCTCAGCTAGAGAAAAAAAGTGAGAGAGAGTGAGAGTGACAAACAATGCAAATGTAAATTATTGTGGCCGTAAAAATTAGAGATCATTTTTATTTATCATGTGATTAATTGATTTATTGCATATTGTGACAGGCTTAACCATGTTGCTCTCCATTGACTTATAGTGTACAGATCAGGGACAGTCTCAGGGAGAGTTTAATCACAGAAGAATATTTGGCAAATGTATAATCCTTCCTTGCATGTACTGACTAAAAGCTTCTGTGTTATACGAGCAATGTGATAACAGAATAGCTTGGCGACATGTGATTGAAGGAAGCATGTGAGCACCCTGGACCATCCCGTTCACTTATAAAAAGCATTTTATTTTTTATTTAACGTTTATTTAACCAAGTAGGCCAATTAATAACAGATTCTCATTTGCAACAGCGACCTGGCCAAGATGAAGCTCGATGATGCAAGACAAATAACATAACACATGAAATACATGGCATAGTGGGCTAAATCTCTGCACTGCATGACTGTCTACGTCACGATAGTGACGGTTCAAGCCTGACTATGGATCCTCTGACTTTCCCCAGACCTCCCACAGCAACAAATTGGAATAGTGCTGCTCAGGATTTGGGTAACCTAAGTCAGATTATCTATCCTGCTACATCGCTCTCCAGCGACTCCTTGTGTCCAGATCAGGCGCCTGTAAATTAACTGTAAATAAAAAATAATAATAAAGACAGCAGGATATTCAAAGTATACTGTAAAAATTATAAATACAGTTTGTGTAAATGAGGTCTGAGTTTGAGTAAATGAGTCGGAATGCAAGTGGCAGGGTAATTACAAAGAAAAAAGTAACACATTGAGCGTAGCTGTGCAAATGACAGTGTGCAAATGTACAAAAAGATGACTATGCAGATGAATATGTGCAAAATAAATAAATAAAAAGAACACTGGGGCATAAATCGGCAAAGACAAGATATGAATGATGAGCAGAAATCAACATTGTACAGTAGTCAGACAGTAGCTCTGATAGTAACTTTTTAAAAGGCAGCGAGGGGGATGGTCATCTCAAGTTTCATAGATTTTTCTAGTTCGTTCCAGTAGATAGCAGCAGAGAACTGAGAACGGTGTCAGACGCCTCAGTGGTTAGGGAATCAGACTTGTAGTCGGAAGGTTGTCGGTCGTTGTGTCCTTGGGCACGACACTTATCCCCAAGTTGCTCCATGGGGATGTCCCTGTACTTACTGTAAATTGTTCTGGATAAGACCGTTTGCTAAATCACAAAAATGTAAATGCATAAATGTGAAGGAAAAGCGGGCAGTGCTTAATTGGTAAATCTGGAGATCCCGGAACAATTAAGCGCGTGAGAGAGAGAAGAATACGGCTGGCTCAGAGGTAATGAAACAAATAATAAAATAAAGGAAGACCCAACGCAACAGTGCATCAAGGCCTCAGTATACTCGTGGTTGCCGACCTGTCGCACGGCAATGCGACGTAATGGGAGCGCCGTAAGTATTTATACTCACGCGTGGTGCACGCAACACTAGATGCAGTCTTCTCCTGAACAGAGGTTCCGCAACTGAGGAAAGGCAACAGACTTTGAAATTTCTACAAACTAGAAGAAAAAGGTAAACGATGGCAGGACTGGCAGCAACATTGACATTAATAGTGGCTAAGCTCTTAACTGTGTTGTTATGAACCATTTACTGTTTTATTATGAACTATGAATTAACTGTGTAATTATGAATCGTTTACTGTGCCCTCAAACTCATCTATGCTTCCTGCTTCCGCTTTGTCCACATCCGCATGGGGCATGCTTATTTAGGATGACAAGAAAGGCACATTTAAAGAAATACCAGGCAGCTCCGCAAATACGGCAGCTCCGCTACTCCCTGGACAGATCCGGGATGGTGAAGTGCGCTCACATGGTTCATAAAACCACATGTCGCCGAGCCGGCCGATTCTTTTCACACTACTCATCCAACACTGAAGCCTTCAGTCAGATCATGTACAGCAGAGCTGCCCAACCCTATTCCTGGAGATCTACTGCCCTGTAGGTTCTCTCCAACCGCTGTTGTGGGCAACATATTTTAGCTTTCCTTTAGCAAATTATTAGAATCAGGTGTGCTAAATTAGAGTTGAAGTGAAAACTTACAGGATGGTAGATCTCCAGGAACAGGGTTGGGCAGCCCTGATGTACAGGATGATTACGTTCACCAACTATTGAATTTACAGCCGGCCGATCTGCACACAAGGAGTCGCTGGAGAGCGATGTGGCAAGGTAGATAATCCAAGATATTCAGCCCAAAACCTGGGCAGCGTGATGCCAATTTGCACTGCCTCGTGATGGAGGTCCCGGTTAAAGTTGAAGAAGCCATAGTCAGGCTGGAACCACTTAATATCATGACGTGGTATGTCCTGCAAGGCAGCGACTTAGCCCACTATGTCACGCGGATCAGCAATGTATTTTAAGGGCATGTTAGTCAGAAAAATATCTATGAGGGGGGCCTTTATTTACAGAAGGTTGTACCAAGTAGGTTCACTGATAATTTGTGAGAGGTTGAGGGCATCAAACCAGATTGTAATTTGGCTGGGTTGTTAAGAATATCCCAGTTTAAGTGTCCTAATGATAAGAACGCAGAGGATAAATGGGGGGGGGGGTTAAATCACATAGGGAATCTAGGGCACAACTGAGGGCTGAAGGAGGTCTGTAACAGGCAGCAACAGTGAGATACATTTCTGGTCAAATATATTTTTTTTAAAGTAGAAGCTCAAACTCTTTTGGCACAGACCTGGATAGGATAACAGAACTCTACAGGCAATCATTGTAGTATGTTGCAACTCCATTCCATGGCACGTGTAATGACAGCATTATGATTTTGACAGGGCGGGTGTGACAAAGTACATAATGTACGCACTTACTGTATGTTGCTCTGGATAAGAATTTCTGCTAAATGATCAAACGCAAATCATGTAAAGAAAGATCATACAGCTACAAATTATAAAGCAAAATAATGAGAAATAGTGATGCACAGGGTGTGAACTCCTTATCGTGGTGCTCTTTGGATGTCGGGGATGTTTCAGCTCAAATAGAAAATATATTTCAAGACACTGGATTGTTGTAGAATATTTAAAAAAGCCTTTATTTCATCATGGCTTAATTATTAAAAGGTGACAGGTATACACCTACGCGTTGCGGCTACAAGCCTTCGTCAGGGTGTGAGTGACAAACACATTCTCAAGTTCATTTTAAATAACAATTAATCAGTCAGATAACAATCATCTGGTTGCGCTATGTGAGGCAACCAGAAAAAAAGAGGGCTCAAAAAAATATACAGAGAACATGTCTCACCCAGTACAAAATCACATTAAATATAATGTCACAATACAGTTAAACAAGTTCTTAATTATTAGTAAAGTATACAAATCGAATTACACTAAACAATTATATAAAAAATATATATTCCAAATATATTTCATGGGATGAAGTATATTTTTTAATAAATAAGCCATGCTGAAATAAAGGCTTTTAAATTTTTCTACAACAATCAAGTGCCTTGGAAAAGCTTTTCTATTTGAGCTACAAATCATAATTCCTTTTCAAGTTAAATGTTAGCATGAAATCCATCAAACAGCTTAGTCAGAAAAAAACTCCTTTAAATTCTCCACTTTCTAAATTTTTTTAAATCTACAATGATGCCACTTCCATGCAAAGAGAAACTGCAAAACCTTATGTACTAAGGTCCGTATAAGGGCATCAACCTAGCAGCAGGACCGGTATCTGCTCCTTTGTGCTGAGAGGAACAGGCGGGTCACTGCCAGAGCCCTACAAGATGACCTCCAGTAGACTTACTGGTGTGCATGTTTCTGACCAAAATGTCACCAACACAAGAATTGGCAGATCCACCATTGGCCTCCCGTTCTCCTCACAGATGAGAGCAGGTTCAAATTGAGCACTTGTGACAGATGTGAAAGTCTGGTAAACGCTATGCTGCACGCAACATCAGGCGTGACCGGTTTGGCAGTGGGTCAGTGATGAACTGAGGAGGAATATCCTTGGAGGGTCGCACAGACCGCCACATGCTAGCCATGAAAAAGACACATTGTCAGAGCCTACGCTGGTTTCAATCCATTACTTTGATTTTCGGTGTGAGTTTGAATCCAGCCCTCAATCGGTTTGTGATTTTGGTTTCCATTGACCTTCATTTGGTCATTTAGTTCTCAACGATTTACACAATGTAGAGTAAAGATTTAGAGCAGTGCTATTCAAATCCTACCCTACGAGGGCCGGAGCCTGCTGGCTTTCTGTTCTACCTTATCATTAATTGCACACATCTGGTGTAGCAGAACTAAATAACTCCCAGATTAGAGGGTTGCAATAAAAAAATGGAGTGGAACTGGCTTCGAGGGCCAGATTTGAATAGGCCTGATTTAGAGCTTTAATATGTTGTGTTTTGTTCATCGAGACACGATGTGAGATTCCAGGGTTCCCTTACTTTTTTGGAAAAGTGTATAGAAAAGATTTTGACAAAAAAATCCACAGTTATTTGGGCTACCAGGACAAATGAAGTCCCCTCAACTAATATTTTGTGGAAGCCCCTATTGCTTACAGCAGTAAGTTACCCATGACATGGGCACTGAGACACCCATACCATGAGAGACACTGGCTTGTGGTTCTGACGCTGAAAACAGCTTGGATGGTCATTTTCCACTTTGGCCTGGAGAACACAATGGTTGATTTGTCCAAAAACTATTTGAAATGTTGACTCAATGGAGTGCTACTGTCGATCTCAAATTAGACTGAGCCCAGAGAAGTCAGCTGTGCTTCTGGACAGTTTTGATGTTTGCCGACTGCTTTGCATAGTAAAGCCTTAACTTGCATTTGTGGATGCAGCGGTGAATGGTGTTGACTGACAATGGTTTCCCAAAGAATTCCCGACATGGCATGGGTAACTTGCACATCTGTGAGGGCACCATTAATGCAAAAATATATGTACACATTTTAGAGCAACATACAGTATGCTGCCATCCAGACATCTTTTCCAGGGACAACACCAAATCACGTTCTGCCCAGATTACAAACACATGGTTGCATAAGCAGAGTGTGCGGGTGCTAGCATGGCTTGCCTACAGTCCTGACCTGTCTCCAATTGAGTAGTGCAAAATAAGACAACAAAGGACAGTTGTGCAGTTGAGGACATGCATAATGGATGAATGGGCGACAATTCGGCTTGCTAAACTTAAGCAACTGGTGTCTTCAATGCCCAAACTTTTAATAAGTGTTTTTTTATTTAGAGTGTGTTGCAGTCAGAAAATTTGAAATTAGTGTATATTTTAAAAAATCTATTAAATTCACAAAGTAAAACATCACATTCTGTGTTAATAATGTGTTTTCTATATAGTAGAAGATGAATTTTCTGTCCCAACTTTTTTGGAATTGGGTTTTATACATTCCTTACAGCCATACTCAGGTCTATGAATTTGAGAGAAAGCTTTTTCCTCACCAAAACAGAGGAATGCTATTAAGTGAATGCTTTGTTAAAACTGTATTCTGCATTTTGGCCATTGGTTGTAAAAGTGGTGTTAGTAAGCTGAAAAGGTCCCAGAAAATGATGTACTGTCATATATTTGTGCTTTATGTGACACTTTATCAAAACCACCTCATTTTAATTTGAAATTCTATGGCTAACTGAGGTATGACAGTGGTTCTACTTCAAACGTATGCACATATTAACAGCATACTACACATCCAGGCCATATTGGGATTTTTAAAACATGCTCTTGTTAATTGAAAAAGTCCCAGAGAGCTTTTTTCTTTCTTTATTGCTTTAAATTTGAAATTCTTGTTTTCAACTATACAGTTAGCTACTTTGTCCTCTTAGCACTACATTTTCTAAATAGTTTGGCTTTCAGATCCAAAACGTTACTCTCTGACCACTTCTTCCATTGCCTAATTTGTGGCCAATAAAATGTTGTTTTTTGTAAATGTCTTATGTAAATGTTTTATGTATGGTCAAAGTAATTAAAGAAACAAAGAACCATCATCTACTGTATAGCCGACTTACTGCAGAAGACCCACACGGATAAAGGACCCACATTTATTCACAACAGAAAAACCTAGACTAATAACACAACGTAACGCTTCCAATGTTCACTGATGATGGAACTGACATTTCTGAGCAGGTCTCTTGGGACCAGAGGACCTGGGACTGGTGTATAAGCTTCCAAAACAAACCCATTCTTACTCTGCTTTCTTTACCCCTGAGACTCTAACAACACAGAGAATGGCCTAGAAAGTCATAAACCTCCAGCCCCTGGGTCTCATATATTGCTGGGCTTCAACCACAGTATAATTAATTACTCTATTTTTAACATGTGAATATCACTCCATGGTCGCACAGCCTGCATGCCCAGGCTCAAATGACAATATAGGACATACAGATCAGTCCACCAGGCGATTGGGACCAACAAAACAATCATGTTCTTCTATTGAAAAATGTTACTACAATACAATTTTATTGTAAACCAAGGTGATTACTAATCTGCTGGAGCCATGCTACCAAGGAAAATGTGACAGGAAAATTTTCTATAATCTTATATGTTGAAAGACAAGCTGATTACTCACCTGGAAACTATGGGAGGAGCCAAAGGGAGGGCACCCAAGAAGTGTGGGGGAGGCTGCTAACCCAGGGAATAGTCTCATTTGACTGAGCAGGTGTGCCTGGCCTACATATGCAGGTGTGACAGGGAATTCCTTTGGTAAGAAAAACGGTAGAGCAATACTAACAGTACCTTAGTCTAAAACCCCTTATGGCTGTTTTTGACTAATTATTCTCAAACAGCTAGCTAATAAATCAGTAATGAACGCACCGCATTTAAAATGAAACCTGGATTCCCGGCTATGTTGTGAAACATTGAGTGCAAATTTCGTACTCAGAAACCTCAGCATACAGTATTTAGCAGTGGATATGATCACATGCAATTACAAATGCAGCTTATTGACAAACAAACTGACCAGGAAGAACTGACAGACACATGTGGGGGAAGAGTGCATTCTATGGCCAACAACCATAACCTTGCACTTACATTCTCCTAGACCCACTGAGAAGTTCATTATATGATGCAAGGCCATAACTGTCAATTAAACATCACCAAATTAGAAGGGGAGAAAAACTTCACTATCATCATCATCATCATCATTAATTGAATTGGTTTTTTTATAGATTAATTAGACCAGATGGGATGATTTCCAGTAATATGAGGTTATTAAATTTATATTTTTTCAAATGCTCACACGCCTCAAATAGTTTTACTAATTATTAGCTTGCCGTGGCTGAAATACAAATGATTTTCGGTTTATGAAAAAACAACCCAAGGATTACATTATTTCTTGGCACATAGACTATGTTCAGTGTGAAGATACATCTGACATACAGTCGAAAAATGTCATATTTTTCCTTTAAAGAACAATGGCTCTTGTGGAAAATAATATACATAACATCCAGCAGACAAAGAGAAATTCCTGTTTGGGACACATATTTAAAGGAATCTTAACATAGCGAGAGTCAGAATTGATCAAGTGTGGTTCTTTCAGCTTTTCAAGCTGAACAGGAGTAGTTAGGCTTTCAGAGCCTGCCTCCAGCCGTTTGGTGTCAAAAGACAGAGAATATACTGACCAACGTTTCTCTGTTTAAAGTGCTGAGACCAACTGAAATAACGTTTTCTCTGGTTGCAGTTGATGGGAAAACATTTGCAATATACCAGCAGGGAGGCAGTGGAAGAGTATTCATGAGATTTGTGCCGTTAGGAAGACCAGGATATGACCTCATGGCAGTTTAATAAAGCATTGCACTGTGTGTGTGAGTTTATTCCAAATCTGTTTTTGTAGGAGCCCCATCCCAGTACTACACAGGGCCTGTTGTGAATATAGGCCAATCTCTGCTCTACTGGTAAATTATTGTAAATAATTTATTCTGCTATTCAATAGATAAGGCTTCCCTTAGCCAACCGAATCTATCTTTCACAGGAAGAAAAAACACAAATAGATGAGTGCCTCTCAAGCAGCAGGGCTCACTTCTCATCATCAGGCCTACATAAAAACAACTCAGAGCAATAAACTCAAAGCCTTTTGTTTCCTTTGGAGAGAATTCTTCCATGGAAAAAGCTTAACACCACAAAACATTAGGCAGCCCTTAGGATTCTAGGGGGTCTGGGAGCATGGTGACCCCTGTTGGTGGTCACATCCCAGACAGGGGAAATGCAGGATCCACAAGGGACAAGTACCGGTACTAAAGGCCTAAATCAGCCCCAATAATGCTGCACTGTGGTCTAAGGCTTCGACCCATTTGGACTTCTTCAAATGTTGTTTGCAACACGCAAAGGTTAAGAAAAATTCCAATAAATAAAAATCTCAATATCAAATGTAAATGCTAATATACATTGTTTAGATTTAATACATGTTAGAAAAATATTTGCAAGCAAAGCATCTCCTTGGGTAAAACTACATTTAGTGCATGTCTAGACTTGTAGAGTCACTACAATGTTGTTGATCCATACTTCATTCATCACAATAATTGAACTCTGTTGTTGTCTTAAAATCCCCAATGAACTCATGGTGAAATCCCTGAACAGCTTCCATCATGTCCTGCCGCTCAGCTCAGAAATACTTTTTTTAATGTGTCATGGTGGTTTAAAACAGCCTAATTATTAACTTGACCATGCTTAAAGATACACTAAATATCTGATTTATTATTAACGTACCATTAACTAGTTTTATTTATAAGACTTTCACAAAGCTTCCTACACTGTAAAAAGTGTATTTCAGTATTAGTTGTAGCAAGGTAATATTTTGAGTGAGTCCCAATCATATTTCTGCTTTAGTTATGATAACCTTCTTTTGTGGATCAAATCAACTTGAAATGACACTTTGTTCCTTAACTTACTATTGTCAGTCCAGCGAAAGTGGTTTAGTTAGGTTTCTCTTTAATTGTTCATCTGACTTCATGCATCAACATTTCCCAGAATACCTTGTTGCAAAATGATTTTCATAAGAATTTGGTTTAATATATTTTCAGCTTTATGCATTCAAAAATTGATTGCTTTAAGTTTAATTAATAAGTACTAATGATTATTTTGAAACATAATACAAATTCTAGTTCTATTGATTTCAACCATTACTGAAGCTATTGTTCCTGCCAATGCAGTATTGCTAGTCTTGTTCAGCTTTAGAGTACCACACCAATGCAGTTCCTTTGAATGCAGTTTGTGGTTGTAAAATATTACAACTGAAAATTTTTTTTAGGTTGAGTGAAGTTTGTAAAAAAAAGAAAGCTAACATATTCACTTAAGGCATTCTGTGATATATACAAATGTGACAAATTTACTCAAACGCATTTTGTATTTCAACCATACTCTTAGTTTGTAGAGAAGCAGTACTTTACTTTTGAGTAAAGCAAATAATTGAGTTGGAAAACTTAACTTTTTATTGAGTCGATTTGTGTTACTACAAATAATATTTTTACTTTTTGTGAATGTAAATCTTTGATTCTGTAAAAATATATATTTTTATTAATTATAAACCAAAATTAATAATTTGAATCAAATAAGAAATGTAATTTGAGCAAAACTAAAAATATTAGCTGTAACAAATTAGAGTAATTTTTTTTAGTTGATCCAAAGTACAATTTTTTCCAGTGGGGTCCTCATAGTAGAATCTGTGAATAAAATAATACTTTACTGAGAAACCTTCCAGATTTTGTACTAGACTGAAGTATAAAATATTATACATTTCTAAAAAGGTTAGTTTCTTACATTTATAATTAATGTTATCAGTACACACTAAAAATAAGGGAACACAATCATAACAGTATATTACCAATGCAATTAAACTTCAGGGATCTTAATCTGTCCAGCATAAGCAATTGTCAATCACTGTCACCTGTTTTTGTGCAAATTAAAGTGACAACAGGTGCACTGGAGCAGCAAGAGCAAGACAACGGTTTTTGGTTTTGCAGGTGGTGACCACAGACTATTGCTCTCTCCTTATCCTCCAAGTTTTGCATTGTGCTGGTGTCCTTGTCACTACTGGTAGCATGAGATGATACCTGCAGCCAATTCAGGTTGCACAGATAGCCCAGATCCTCCAGGACGGCACATATTATGTACCATTGCAAGAAGGTTTGCTGTGTCTCCTAGTACAGTCTAAGGGCATGGAGGAGATGCCAGGAGGTGGGCCGTTACATGAAGTGATCTGGACAGGGCTGTAGAAGGCCATCAATCCAGCAGCAGGGCCGTTAACTGCTCCTTTGTGTGAAGAGAAAAAGGAGAAGCAATACCAGAGCCCTACAAACTGACCTCGTGCTGGCTGCTATTGGGCATGTTTCTGACCAAACTCTCAAAAACAGACTCCATCTCCGAATGTGCCCAGACCGTAAGCACAAGGCAGCGCGAATTGGCAATGCACTGACCAGGATTTGGGAAAGATAATCCAATTTATCTACCTCGCCACGTCGCTTTTCAGCGACTCATTCTGTGCAGATCAGGCACCTGTGTGTTCAATCGACAGCTATAGATGTGCATACAGTTCAAGCCTTTCCATATATAGACATTTATTATTCTCGACTGAATGCAGATATTTTTCAAGATGAGGAGGACATTAAAGAACGTAGTAAAGACAACATTGCATAGGTCTTGTTTACACCATAAGATTCCTTTCTATGGTAAAAGTGTATTTTCAGAGATTTTACAAGTCTTTGACCAGACAATCCCTCCTATGGAATTTCATGTTTCAATGCATACATGAAAATATATGAAAAATATCTGAGTAGATCTACAAATCATTAGACCTTCTACCCCAGGTCTGCTCAAACATAATTAAAACAAATTAACTCTTCACAGTGTAAATCAAATCATTTTAAGATGGCCTTTTTGTTTTTTCATGTAGACAGAGTGCATTTCAAAATCAGTCCCTTGGGATATTGCCCCAATAGGATAACAACTATGGATATTACTTCTTGCCAGAAAAGGAAATTTTGGCCCAACTGATAGCTGGAAAACTAATCTAACAGTCCTCAGATTGCCCAGATGTTTAATGTTTTACCACCACAGCAGAGCACTAGTAGGCAAGACATGGATTCTGTTTTACACCAGTGTCACATGTAGCTGGGGATTAGTAGATATCATTATGAGTGATTAATAATTCTGTTCTTTGAATACATGGTCAAAGTAAAGCAGTATATGTACAGTTGCCTCATTCCAAGGTGTAGACTAATGGTGTTGAACAACCCTGTTATTCGTGCAGATTTTGGAAATGTAGATGTAGTTACAGTAGTATGTTGCGTGTACTACAAAGGAGTGTCTGATCTGGTCCCGATGAGTAATGCATCTCCGATAATCACTGCAGACAGATGTTATAAGGAGATTGTTTTTTAAAGTAAACACCTTTAGTCACTGTCTATGAAAGTCCATCAAAATATCTGTCTGAAAACTTTGATGACTAAGCCTGTTGAGCAACAGTATCTGTCTGTCAGATCATCTGAATGACTGAAAGAATTATAGAAGGAACAAACACCTGAAATGCTATTGTGAAAGGCAGGCATTTTTACGGTTAAGAAAGATATATTCTGGGTATCTGTATCAGACAGCATCATGCATTAATTTGTTATGTACAGCCTTTGCCCTAGCGAGAACATTCATCAAATGAGACATCAGCCTAATTAAAGGCACACTGCCGAAGCAAAAAAGTATACTTAATTTAACTTGAAATGTATATTATTTATCCTAAATATACTTCTAATATATTATTTTGGTATGTATATTTTGAAAGTATATTTCAAATATACTTAAATATATTGAATACATACTTATGATTAAACATAAGTAGGCTATACTAGAATTATAATACTGGAGTATAATTTAAATATACTTTTTTACTTGGGTGAGTCCAATAAGAGTGTTCAATGTGCACTATCGATTGACTAGAGATTTTCCACAGTTAAAGATATCCAACTTCAACATGGCAGGACTATTATTTTGAAAGCGCCGTGTATATTTCAGAACATTGAGACGAAAAGTTAAAAGTTCACAAAGGTAGGCTACTGGACCGAACATGTAGTGAGGCTCACCTTCCTGGCCCGATTATTATCATTATTGTCTGTATAGTAATTACAATATATAATACCTTATTGTGGTAAGCCATATAGCTGTATTATACGAGTTAGGCTATGTACAACCAGATAAATAAAGCATGGTGGAGTCACAGTATACTCACCAGATTTCGAAGTGAAGGTTCATCCATAGTTGAGTATCTTTCAGCAGACATTTTCAGTCCGGTTATGTCAGATTAGGTATAACGTTTGAACTCCAAGAGCCCGTGTTTGTTTTGGAAACGTAGTTTAAAACAAGTAACTATATTATCTAGTATTTAATAACACAGAACGGCCGAATACAAAGAGCTCGATATTCCTAGAGAACCTGTCAGAATGGATGCTCCACCTGCTCAAATCGGAGTTTCTTACAAGAAACTTTACATTGAACGTGTGAGTCTGATGTTCACAAGCAGATCCATGCATTACAAAAACGGTTGGACTGTGGGAATAAATTAAATTACATTCCTAGACATTTTAAACCTATAAACTCAATTTCCAAGGTTCCTTAACTTCACTCTGTCTTCTAAAATCTGTAGAATAATTGAGCAGGACTTTGAGATTGCGCGAGCTTTGAATCCAGAATTCCCACTAAATTTGAGGTTTGCCCCGCCTTTTTAAACAGATGGACCTATTAAAGGGCAGCTATTCAAAACCGCGGCACTTCGTGGGTGGATCCAGTAAATTGCCTACTTAAAGAAAGATTTGTCGGTGGAGGACAATACACATTTTTAACATACATGATCACTACGTTGCACATTTGAGCATTTAAAGACATGTTCTAGTAAATGATATACAACAATTATGTACATGAGACAATAGCTGTGTCCTAATTCAGGGGCTGCATCCTCCGAAGGGAGAAGGGTATTCCTGCACAACCGGAGGCTGCAGGTTTAGGACCCCAGCTTTTATGTGTCTAGATTGCAACGTGATACAGACAGGCGATTTTTACTTTCCATCATTACATCCATAAGCCTTACCAAAACCCATACCCTAACCTTAACCACTCTGAACCCTTGCTGTTAAGCCCATCTACAATACTAACAATACCTTTAGTATTTACTTACATGCTACTGAGTGAAGAGTGAAGCCCAACTGAATATGTATTATATTATATTATATCTATTATATATACGGATATTTTAATCCGTAGTGGGCATCATTTCACTGTCTATCGTTCCACTGTCTATAACATTTATTTAAATTAACAAAAACCTCTAAATTAGTAAAAGTCTATAGACAGGATGGTTATTGATGTGTAAGTGAGACTTAGAACTGGGGTCCTAAAACTACAGCCTCCGGTTGTGCAGGAACTTATTACTGTCCGAAGGCCGCATTTGAACCATAGGGTGAGCATCCGGTTTGGCAAATAAACACAAATGAGGAAGTGCCTTAAACCTGCATTCTATCAAAATTCCAGCTGGGGGCGATACGCCTGGTTGCAATTGAGCTTGGACTCTGTAATAATCTAGGAGAATGAGAGCCATAATATACTTGATTTACTGAGGTAATAATCATTTTCATAATGAGTATATGGTCTCAATCACTAGATTTAAGCCTTCTGCAATTTATCTTTATGTTCATTTTTTAATCATGGTCTCGATCTTAAAATCGGCGATAAAGCAAAGGGGCATATAGGGTATGACTATGGCGTTCGGTTGTACGACAAGACACTCAAAGGAGTTGGCAGTTCACTTTTTCTGGTAAGTAACATTACATTTTGTTTTACATTTTGTTTTAATACTGTTTTTGTTAGCATCCCAATTAATCAGTTAGTTAGCTAGATAACTCCTCCCTCTCTTCTAAAATCGTCACATCCTCAACCACGGTTATAACCAGTGATTTATACAATCTATGATTTGAACAATTTGGAGGCATTCGAAGACAGATTGTGTCACAGCAGTGCTACGAAGGCTGTTTCAATCATTGACTGTACTGGATGGAACATGTGTGACATCAACCCTTGGTTTGTGAAGATCTGATTTGACTCATCGAGTTTGCCGTTAACGGCGCCACCATCTTGGTTGCAGATGAAACCGTTTTAGACGAGAGGGTGTCTAACGAAAAGGTTGGCTAAAGAAAAACAGTATTAAAACAAAATGTAATGCAGAAAAACTTAACTGCCAACTACTATTTCTTTATTTCTAAAGAAACAGGACAATGTATAAAATGCTCCATTATCTCACGTTATGGCCCCGTGGCTGCCATTTTTGTGAAAACATGCTAATTGTTGTGTCATAACCACACAACTTTCTGTCGCACAGTAGAGAAATTAACATACAGTCCAGGAGAAGCTTGCAGGCAATCGGGGGACGTGGAGACATACAGTCAAGAGAGGAGCCCATGAAAAGTATCAGAACAATATATTTCAGCAACATTTGATGGATGGGAAATACTTCCTACTCAAGCTCTCCGTCTCTGCAAGAGGCAAGATTCAGAATGATTCAGATTTCTCTTGGCAGGGCTCATCAAAAGCAATGTTTGATGGATTGGAAATACTTCCTACTCATGCTCTCCGTCTCTGCAAGATTCAAAATGATTCGGATTTCTCTTGGCACGGCTACGAAAAGAATTGCAACTTTCAGACACGTTGCTCATGTCACATGTACGTCATCACGCTCAGCTTCAGGCTGCGCAGTAAGCTCGGCTACCACCAAGGCGGTAGCTTTTCATCCGGAAGTCGAGGCTTGAATGTAGCGATTCAGATGCTACCAGGCTATCAGCTCACGTTAGCATTCCATTCATTCCAATGAGTTTAGAGGTCACTTTGACAGCGAATAAATTGAAATCGGAAGCGTTTAAAGACTCTATTTCTCCATTGTTTATTTCTAAAGAAACAGGACTATGGATAAAAAGCTCCAATACCGTGTACCTCACGTTATGCCCCCGTATCAGCAGTTTTTGTAAACGTATGCTAGTTCCTGTCTCATAACCACGTGACTTCCTGTCGCACAGTAGAGAAATTACCGTATATTCCAGTAGATGCTCGCAGACAATCGGTGGGACATGGAGGCATACAGTCAAGGGAGAAACCCATCGGAACAAAATATTTCTTTCTCTATTTCTACTATGGTCTCAAGTCTCTACATGAGCAAGATTCGGGAATGCTGTCTATGCAAATGGGAGCAGATTCTTTAGGCGCGTCTAACATAAAAATTAACGCTTTCAGAGACGTTGCTCACATCATATCTACGTCATCACGCTCAGCTGAGGCTGCGCAGTATGCTCGGCTATCATTTTAAAAAGTTGTTCAATTGGGCTTCAACCTCTCTCCGTTGAAATGAATGAGATCATTCCATCCTGTTATTAATACATCCATGGCTACCACCGAAAAAAGTGCTTCTAATTGACTTCACTTGTTCTCCACTGGAATGAATGACGTCTGTTCGTCCATTCATTTATACTGTCTATGGGCTGCCCGAGTTTGGAATCTCATTCAAATGCGACACCAAATGCGCCCTTCATTTTTCGGGCAAATGAAGGATACAATTCCCCTAAATTGGGACACAGCTATAGTCCCTAAAGTAAGCTAAGTGTTCTAAACATGGTATGGTGTCTTCAGCTACATCACGTCACGTGAACTTCATACGTTGAATTTGAATTGATAGTTCAAACGGATAGGTAGATAAGTAGAGTGCGCCCTCCAGTGAACAAAATGTGAACTAGTTATAAGGAACATGTCCTGACATTGCAGATCATTCTTCACATCAGATTAGGAAGGATACTCATTTTTTATCCTGTATCCCTTGATCAGTTCACTAAAATAGTAAAGGCCTCAAGCCTTCCTGTTGTCAAATGGACTTTATTCCAGCTTAATCAATAAAGGAACTACTCCCTGTGCTTGGCTCGCATATGCTAAAATAATACATTGCTTCCTATCCTCTTGGTGTGAACCCAGCTCCCTAAAAATGGCTGTAGCGATGGACCCACTTTTTAAAAAGCCATACTTTTATCCAGAAGAATTACATAACTTTCAGCATATTTCGAATCTCCTGTACCTCTTAACATTTTTTTGAGAAAGTTATCTACTAGCAACTCAATGTCTTCCAAAAGACTTAATTATATTTCCATTCTGGGTTCAGACCCTATCATAATACTGAAGTATTTTGTTACCTCAAGATTAGATTAGATCCTCTCTTTTCTGGCTACCCAGGTGTAAGACCCTCAACAATCTTTAATTTGTGCTTTAGATCGCCACCAACGTTTTAACTACAACTGCACAATGTGATCATGTTACCCCAATTCTAGTCTCTACACTGGCTGCTTGTCTGGTAGGGCTGATATGTAGGTTTTACTGTTAACCTATAAAACATTACATGGACGTTCCCCTACCGATCTGACTCGGTGCTGCCAAACATACCTAATGGTACATATACATTACATTCACAAGACCCAGGCCTATTTACAGATCCTAGAATTGTTAAACAAACACCTGGAGAAAGGGCTTTTTCTTATAGAGCTCCACGTTTGTGGAATGACCTGCCAATCCATGTGACTGACGCAGACTCTATCTCAACAGTCTGTGCTGAAGACTCATCTCTTTAGTAAGGTCTATGATTTAATGTAGTCTGGACCAGGAGGAGAAAGGTGAACTTTTTGACAAAACATCCATGCTGGCTTATCTAGTAGGTACTAGGTCCATTCTGTCCTTTCTCAGTCCCCATTTATGTATCGTTGGTTTATGTCAGGGGGGACAAGAGACAGTTCTGATTTTATTTTTGGGGTCAGAGTTATATATCAAGGTACTAGACCTAACGCATGCCCATTCAAATGTTCATGATGTCATGTTGATCCAAGGAGGAACTAAACCCTTAGAACATGCTTTAGGACCACGTGACCTGATGACTTCCTCTCCTCTCTGTCCTATCCCCTAGGGCGTTACAGACAGGCAATGTGGTCCTCCCCAATAACAATAAAAATGTGTGAAAAATACAATGGGGAGAACAAGTATTTAATACACTGCCGATTTTGCAGGTTTTCCTACTTACAAAGCATGTAGAGGTCTGTAAAAACAAAAATCCAGAAAATCATATTGTATGATTTTTAAACAATGAATTTGCATTTTATTGCATGATATACAGTGCCTTGCGAAAGTATTCGGCCCCCTTGAACATTTCGACCTTTTGCCACATTTCAGGCTTCAAACATAAAGATATAAAACTGTAATTATTTGTGAAAAAGCAACAACAAGTGGCAAAATTTATTGGATATTTCAAACTTTTTTTACAAATAAAAAACTGACAAATTGGGCGAGCAAAATTATTAAGCTCTTCCCTGGGACAGGCAGTTAAGCCTAGAGTTTTCATGAAAATCACATTGAACTCATTATTTAGAACAGGGGTGTCAGTGCACTCTTTGCAGAAGCAGAACGTTCATGCATGGCGGGTCATCACTACACAAAAAGCTATATATTTTCACACGCCAAATATAATAGCAAACTTGAGTTTGACACCTGTGATTCACAACAATTAGGTCTAATACCATAAAGGTAGACAGGCAGTTGGGACTGGAGTTTCCATAAGAATCGCTTTGTATAATTGTTGTTTAGAATAATTTGATGAACACAATAATATGAACAATGGTGTGTTGATAAAATTATTCTGAATAACATGTTAGCACCAAAAGTGAAATCCTGGAAACAGTGGTTTTCTCCAGCATCTTTAAATGATTCCACATCAAGCCAAAATGTGTCAATGGCCAGGTTGGTTTGAAAAACCTGTGGAGGCAACATTAGTGTTTGAGGTGCGGGCGGCGCCAGCGTGAGTGACGTGAGCTAAAGTTATTGGGAGTATCTACTGTGAGTTTAGGGGGCACGTCAGCCAGAGCTGTAGTGGGTGTGTGTGAGTGATTGATTGAAACTGCCTGCTGAACAGAGGGTTGCAGGAAGAAGGATCTGATGTGCCAGTGTTTTAGCTACAAAAACCCGCCGAACTGATCCTAAACCAGCCCAATTTTTATCCACCCCCCCAAACCCTTTTTTGCCCACAAAACCACCCAATTGTGCAGGAAACCGCCAAATCTGGCAACCCTGCAGGCAGAAATCCCAAAGACGATGCTGTTTAAAGATATGATTGGGCCAGTTCAGTGTCAATTAAGAAAACAACCAATGCAGGCGCAGTTCTAGCAGGGGGGCAAACACATCCGCCTGGCAACACTATGTTATGTCAGCAACACAAAGTCTGATTTGTCCTTTCAGAATAATAGTGCTCGTAATTCATTAAATTATTCATTGTTAACTCATTGCATAGATACTGGATCTATGTTCTTGTGTTGGTAAAATGTGTCTATTGTTTGATAAAACAGACTAGAGTGAATGGTTTTGAAATGTAATTGTGTTTTCACATGAGACACTGACAATATATTCAATCAATTTATGTGTACAATGTATTTGTTACTGGTTTCAATGAAACGTTGTAATTGATAACATGTAAAAAAAATGTTGCAATCATATACTCTTGTTAAAACTAAGGGGTGCAGAAGCGCATCAGGCTCAAAGAAAAAAAAATATCTCTACCACTGGTGCCCTAGGAGAGGGAATATGTGATAATGGAAGCGGAAAAATTGAACTAAATAGTAACACTATTTCAATTCCCGGCACACACGTAAATTTAAATTAAAAAGCCTTTAATGTGCTTGGCTGTTTCCAGGTTTCAACTACGCGTTTTGGCTTTATGCCTTCATCCAACCTGATGAAGGCATAAAGCCGAAACGCGTAGTTGAAATTGCTGTTAAATCAAAAGAAATTGCTGTTAAATCACAAATTAGTTTCATCAAATCAAAGTTGTAAAAGTTATTTCAAATAAATGCATTTAAAAAAAATCTGATCAATTATTTCAAATCCGATTTTGATTTGACATGGAATTCAAAGATTGTAAAAGTTGTCTAGCTGTCTGCAGAATAATTTGGATCTGTAATGAAGTTTCTATGATACTATTTGAAAAAGTTATTGCAAATATGTGTTCTTCCAAATTTTAATAATTTTTATTAAATCAGATTTAGATTTTACATGGAATTCAAAGGTTGTAAAAGCTGTCCAGCCCTCTGCAGAATTTGGACCTGTGATGAAGTTTCTATGATACATTTTGAAACTTATTGAGGATAATTGCACATTTTCACATACATTTTTTTAAACACGATGCATCTGTAGCAAAGATCCTATGAT
This sequence comes from Umbra pygmaea, assembly GCA_016801145.1. Taxonomy (NCBI): domain Eukaryota; kingdom Metazoa; phylum Chordata; class Actinopteri; order Esociformes; family Umbridae; genus Umbra; species Umbra pygmaea. Next base: position 13,866 of record JACXGM010005575.1, on the reverse strand, counting down.
CGATTTAAAAAGGTTATTGCAATTAAATGCATTTTTCCAAAATTTTATAAAGGTTATATATGTTGTCCAACCTTCCGTAGAATTATTTGGAGTTGTAATGAATTTTATTTTTGTGAGGTTCTTTGTTATTATTTTAAATTATTATTTACATTATTTCTAAACAAACAAATAAACATACCCCAGCAGGTACAATACATTAACACTGAATGTCTGTTGAATGTCAGTTGAATGTCAGTTGAATGTCTGTTGAATGTCAGTTGAATCTGTGAAGATAAAACTAACTTTACCTCAGTCTTCATACTATAAAGTTGCTATTGGTTGAATTTCACATAATGAGAAAACTACAACTTTTGCTTTCAATCTCTGCACAAAATGTATTTCAAATATCACTGAAATAGAAGGTACTGTAGTTCTTTTGCTAAGGCTTAAAATTCTACAAATTGTGCCTTTCAAAAGAGACTGTAGCTTTGTTATATTACCTGAATTATATGAAGGCTATACCCCCTCTTGGGCCAACTGGCAAAATGGGCCAAAAAAAGAGATTTAACCAACTCAGAAGTTAAGATTTTTTAAAAGTCTTTCAGAGGGATGTAGCGGTGTTGAAATTGCTAAAATATTGGGAGTGGGATGACTGAACCATCAAATGTTTTATCTCAAATGTTCAACAGGATTGCAAGAAGTGTTGAGGAAAAAAGACAAACTAACTGCCAAAGATTTGAGAAGACTCAAACGTGAAGCTACCAGGAATCGATTATCCTCCAGTGCGGTCATATTCCAAAACTGCAACCTACCTGGAGCGCCCAGAAGTACTGTTCAGTGCTCTGAGACATGACGAAAGTAACGAAGGCTAAAAACCCGACCACCACTGAACAAGACACAAGTTGGTACGTCAAGACTGGGCCAAGAAATATCTGAAGTCAGATTTATCAAAGGTTTTATGGACTGATGAGATGAGTGACTCTTGACAGACCAGATGGATGGGCCCGTGGCTGAATCAGTAACGGGCACAGAGCTCCACTTTGACTCAGACACCAGCAAGGTGGAGGTGGGGTACTGGTTTATGGGCTGGTGTTATTAAAGATGAGGTAGTTGGACATTTTCAGGTTAAAGATGGACTCAAATCCAACTCCCAAACCTACTTCCAGTTTTTAGAAGACACTTTCTTCAAGCAGTGGTACAGGAAATAGTTTGCATCTTTCAAGAAGTCCAGGATTTTAATGCAGGACAATGCTCCATCACATGCATTGAAGTACACTGAGTGGCTAGCCAGTAAAGGCCTGAAAGATGAAAAAATAATGACATGGTCCCCTTTCTCACCTTACCTAAACCCTATTGAGAACTTGTGGTCCTTTCTTAAAATGGTGAACCATTGACTGGGAGGTTATGGTTGCTGCTGCACAAAAAGTTTATTGTCAACAGATCAAGAAACTGACAGACTCCATGAATAGAAAGCTTATGACTGTTAGTGAAAAGAAAGGTGGCTATATTGGTTACTGATGTGTTTTGAAATGTCATATGTTTATTTGTAAATTTTGAGTTGTTTATTATTCTCAGTTTTAACAGATGAAAATCAACAAGTGAGATGAGAAACCTTTCATTTTTCATTCTGTTGCATAATTATTTTGCACACTAATAGTTGCCCAACAATTGTGCACACAGATATTCTCAGACAAACTCCAAGATCTCACTTTTAATTTCTTAACTATTCAGGTTTGAGGTGTATTTATATTTTGGATTGGCTGAGAGCAATGTTGTTCAAAAATAAAATGAATCCTCAAGAATACTACTTGCCTAATAATTGTGCACACAGTGTATAGTTCATTTCATTTGATTACTTCAGCAATTGCCTTAGACAAAACTTTTCAAACTGAGATCTCACTGTCTAGACACATTGACAAACCTTGGATGAACAAACTCAGGCTAGTGATGTCTGAAAGATGAATAATACAACTTAGATTAATAGTCCCCTCCTCTAGATTTCATTGTGGGAGGTACAGTAATTATAAGGCATGGACTTTGAGTTGAATACAATATTTTACATCAGCAAATGCCAAAGCAACAATTGTATGATTTATTATGGATGAAGATAATGCATATAAAATAGGTTTGATAGGTGCAACTCTAAATACAAAAAAATCCTTCCTGTGTTTCTTTTAAATAGGTTTTCAATTCAAGGAACAGCAATGTCTTTTTCAAAACATTTCATACAAATCATAATAAAATTTTAAAACTAATTTTAACAAATTTTCACTTTTTTTTACAAAAATTAACTGGACCCCTGCCCAAAAAACAGAATACAGCAAAAGAAAACAAATATTTGGTGATTGCCTGCTGCACTTTCCACCAACAGTCTTTCACTCACTCCTCTTCCTGTTCTTTGTTTTGCTTCTTAGGCACCTAAAACATTGTTACAAAGAAATATTGGGATTAAAAAATGATTGCGGCCATCAAATAGGCTCTAAAGAACCATGGTCTGTTTGATTACCTTTGATGTACCTGCATTCCTTGGTCCCTTATTCCTTGGTCCCTCATTATTATCTCTTTGGGGTGTTCTGGCGAGTAGAGACAAAAGTATTTTCACGCATTATATTTTATCCAAGAAAAACACTTTCAGTACTTTAACACAATACAATCCACATCATTTAATCACACAGGCCAAAACAAAAAACAACTGCAAAGAAATGAAATATGGAATTTTTAAAGTACAATTTTGTTAAATAAAAATTTGGAGGCAGGCACAAGATGTAGTAGAGCTCACTGTCAATAGCCTCATCCCACCACTCATCACACAGTGCCCATTAAGAATAAAGTCAAAATATTTACACATTCTAGATGTGAAACATTAATGGGACAAAGTCAATATTTTGAGATACCTGATTTTTGGTTGTTACTCATCCACCAATACCAATCCACCTACCTTGTAATACCTGACATTACCAAGTCTCACCTTTTAAACTCTGTGAGCTATACATTTACTCAATATTTTGCATCATGACATTTAAGAGCTCATGAACGTTTATAAATGTTCTCTTCACTCTACCGTAACATTCTTCCAATGAAACATCTTTAAATGCCATATTTAAATCAGGTTGGTTTTTATACTTACCCCACACCTGCCGCACAGTTCGGTTTTTGGCCTTCAGTGAATTGGCCATCTGACTCTCTGCCAAACTGGGTCCGGTTCTTCACCTGTACATCACAGTTTGAGATTTTCTCAGGAACGGGCAACCCACTGTGGCTTCTCGGCCATTCATTAGGGCTTCTGACTGGGGGCCTCGCTCTGTTCAGCACATGGAGCTCTGTGTCCAGACCATCCAAAGGGTTCACTTTGGCATGCACACACACAAAGGCACACACACAGTCTCTGAATTGGATCAACAATGTATGATAGTTGGATAGATGGAACCCAAGAAGCATTAACATTACTTTCAAGAAACTAGTCATGTTCAAAAACGTAGCACTGATGACTATTCAGTGTCTTACATTGATGGTTGAGTCTCTTCTGCACCTCCGAGGAGCTTCGTCCAAATTCCTCTTTCTGAGGAAAGCTTTTCTTCTGAAAGGAGACTTTGTTGACCTTTTCCACTACTTGAGCAGTATGGGGTCGAAGGTCACACTTATCCTGTAAAAAAGTACCAGCTACTTGATTGCTAGGTGATTGCTATGGAATATGTTAGTGCATTAATACTATACTGCATTCATTCACATTAAAGATGCAGTTTATGATTTTGGCCACTGGTTGTAAAAGTGGCGCTATTGAGCTAAGAGCAGTCCATGGATAGTGTACTATATCATCTATTTGTGCTCTGTCATTATTTGTGCCCCACGTCATGAAAACCACAGAGTTTAAACACAGAATCTCATTGCTAACCAAGGAATTTCAGTACGTTTATGCACACATAACCAACATTACACATCCAGGCCCAAATGGGAGATTTAAAGGAGATTTTATTAATTAAAAGTCCCAGACTGCATCTTTTAAAGATAAAGACATAGATAAAAATCTCTCATAAGGCTCAGTAGTCCTACCTGATGGTGAAAAACAACAGCCTCCTCCAGTGCCACTCCACAGAACTCACAAGGAATGACCACATCCCCCTCTAGTGGACTAGCAGGTGGACTGCAGGAGAGAGGAGACACTGACCGGGGCAAGGTGAGAAGGCTAGAGGTGTCAGGTAAAATTTGCAGAAGACCATCAGCCCCCCTAGTAGTCCTTTCCTCATAGCCTGGAGAGGGAGGTCGCTTGCTGAAAGACGCAAAAGCTGAGGCTGGATTACAACCGGTCTGAAAGACAACATAGGCCGAGGTGAGGGTACTTTTATTCAGGATCAGCCAATCGAGGGGTGGCTAGCAACGCTCAGATGATTACCACATGACACACCAACAGTGACTAACACACACTAACAGCTCTCCCAGTCATACACAGAGACTTTCAGAAAACGTCTATGATACATAAATGTGTTTTTTAAGGGGTGGGTTAAGGGGACCAAGTGCAAGATACAAAGTGGATAGTGACCAAAACACTGTATTCAGGAAGTGAAACTAGTAAACTAGACCAAAGGCAGTGATTGCTACAAAAGAAAAACATCCACAGGAAGGAAGTAAGAGGAAGGAGAGGGGCAGAAAGTATACACTTTAAAGGAACTGGATTTCCAGACCTCAGACTCAGCCTTCTTTAAGTTAGGTAGATATCCTTCTAACCTGGTGTAAAATGAGGTCAACCTCGGGAAATAGCTCCTCACAGAACTCACACGGCAACATGGCATCTGCATAGTTGAAAGAGCAGAGAAATAACGGGTACAGTGAAAAATACAAGCTTGTACTCAGGTTATATAAAAGTTTCATAGGATTGAAGATAAAGAATGGAAATGGTCAAACGTAAAAGGTAATGTTAACAGCAGAATAGGGCAGTCTACTTTAACAGAACACCAATGTCATGTGAAAACACTTTATCATACTGGTCTGGTCACGGTCTGGGGCTGTGTTGGTGCCAGTGGTAATATGTTGGTAGTTATTATTATGGGGAGAGGTTGGTGAGATAAGGGAGTTGGTGTTGGACAGCCTTCCTAATTTGTGGTCCCAGACATCCGTCCACAAAGCCCCCTCTCCTCCGTCTACACCTCCCATGTCCCCATCATTCTGCAGGCTGAGGGCCAGGAGGTAGTCTAGGCTTGCGGAGTCCTCTTCTAGCATTTGGCCTGCAGGCCATGCCAATGATGCCATGCTGGTATTGTTGTTGCCATGCACTGCTGCTTCCGGTTCCAGCACTGAGCGAAATCAAACCACAAATTAGATATGCATTTAGAATCTCACAAATAGGATTTGATGTTAAATACTGTGGACTGTCATCCAGGCCAAAGAGGTTTGTCAATAACTGACTGCAAGACTATAAAAGTTAACACCCTATTGGATTCAAGAACACAAAACCTACAGAATAATAAAACAGTGTTCAAGACTCTAGGCATCACAAAATTGATTCAGTGGAAAACTAACGGAAACTAATCTGGCCTAGATTATGCATAAAACCCACATGAAAAGAAAAGGACCCAGTTAATTCCAAACCAGTTTCTCTGTCCAAGTTGCACATCTGAGAAAGTTCAGTAATCTGAAAATACATGTCTAGTTCCATTATTATTATGTCAACATCCATTTATGTTGTGTTTGTTTTCTTTTAAAGACAAATGCATACTTTATACCCAAATAGAGATTATTAATAAAGATTTGACTTCAAATTTCATTAAGTACACCCCTAGATGAATTAGCTTTTGCTGCCACCTTAGACAGAAATACAGTAACTTAATGTAACAATCTTTCACTTCAATGATTCAGTCATGACAGTGATCTCTTCCTGAAACGTGAATGACAATCAGTTGTACAACTATCTAGTGTTAATACATCTCTGGAAGTAGTGCAGAAGTTAGATTTATTGTTGAAACCGTAGGAACCCAGAATACTATGGCACTCATATCTGTTTAGGTCGAGCCTTGACTGGGCTTCTAGCTGATGAGTGACTGGAAAGCATCATGGGAAATGCAAATTGTCCAGTATCAGGGATTTCCTGATTTTAGGAACATATCAGAAGGGCACAAAGCAACATGAAACAATGCAGAGTGGCTTAGCACAGATGCCTATCAGAAAACTTTAACTCTTCCGAATCCATTGGAAGTAGTTGTGATTTACGTATCTACACAACATCAAATAATTTGAACTTTGACTTGTGAAGGGGTTGACCTCCCAATGACATGCTATCACTTGGCTTATGATGGATGGTCTAATAATGGCAGAAAATGAAGTACAAGCATACACTGCATTGAGAAGCATACATTAAATTGTAAAGAAGCATACACTGCATTGGAAGCATACATTACATTGTAAAGAAGCATACACTGCATTGAGAAGCATACATTACATTGTAAAGAAGCATACACTGCATTGAGCAATGCGCATTTTGCTAACAACCCAAAATGTAGTCTTAACAATACTTTGCTGCCTCAAGAAGGCACAAAGGCTACTCTTCATCGCTCCTTAATATCATTAAATGTAATACCTCATCCCTTCCTTCCGGGAACCAGGATTATATACATATCCTTAAGTGCCCTGTTAGTTGGTTCCTTTATGCCAGGTGGAACACTGAACATGGCAGCTAATTGCAGCCATGACAATAGAAATATCTGGATAAGCAAACTCCTCACAGGACGGACCAACCTGGTGGGCACCTACAGAGCAACAGCCTTGTGAAATTGGCCAAATTCTTTTCTGCCTCACATAAAACAACTGACTATGTCAAAGTTTGGAGAAGGCAGAGACACACACAGCCACAGTTGAGTGTAACTAGGCGCAAGTTTGAGACTTGCAAACAATTCGTTTTTTGTTTGTTTAAGTAGAATGAAAACTTAAACACTATATTGGCAAACTTACAGTGGCTGAAGTCTGTGTTCCTTGGGGCAACATTCCTCCTTCTCTCCATGTCTATTTGTCCCTGTGTGCGGTTTTGCATCCGCGCCTCAAGTGGCCGTGGAAGGGCCCTGTGGTCAGAGGCACTGGCGTTGTTGTTCTTGTGGCCTCCTCTTTCCTGGGTCCTCAGAAGGTTTCGGATGGAGTGGGCTTCAAACCATGCTCCTGGTGACTGGGGCTCTGCCTGGCTGTGACCTGCCCGGCTGTTGTTCCTATCTGGAGGAGGTGTGAGGCTCCTACACAATTCTGTGTGGACAGTCTGCTCCCTCAGCATGACATTGCTTTTGCAGTATGGACAAGGCTCTGTGCGTGTTCCACAATAATCCTCATGATCTTTAGATTGACGGACAACCAGTTCCAAGTCACAGTACTGACATGGCACCATGCGCTGATTGCACTCAGAGCTCTGAGAATGAGAGGTCAGATGAAAAGACACCTTAGTTACAATGTAATAAATGATCTGTGACTATGACAAGATGGTAAGTGAGCGTGTCTCCATCCTAAAATCTGTCATACCTGGTGGGATTCCATAAGGCTTTTCTCAACCTTTAAACCACACTTACATTTCACCTGAAATAAAAAAAACTAAGTGAAAACTCTCGAGCAAAAATTTAAAACAAACTTCAGGATGTCACTGTATCTTCGACTAGGATGAATTGGTTGCTGCCCTCTCCATATTTGCCCTGTACCTGTATATGGTTCTGCTCTTTGTGCTGCTGCAAATCTGAGCGAGGCACCGGCTCCTGGCACACCTCACACAGAGCGATGTTCCGACGACAGTGAATCTCATGAGTAGTGAAATTAGCCTCTGGAATGTCATGATGACTAGAATGTGAGAGAGAAAGCCAGAGAGAATGTTATACGAACTGTAACTACAGATTCTTAACAGGAAAATATGATGCTACATTAGCTGGTACAGCTTGGTACTGGCAGCTGTAGACCAGCCATGTTACCTGGGCTAAATTTTGCAAAGGATTTCTTGAACTATAGAATATTTTTGTGATGTATGAAATAATCCAACATGGATGTGACGCAGTCTTGTTACTTTCAAACATTCTCTCGTATATGGGAGCAAAACAGATGTATTTTAATAGTAAAAAAACAGCAACTGGATGTTTAGAAGACTGATCTTTGGTCGAATGAAAAACCAGCATAATCGCATTAGCTAGCAGTTACTACAGTGCTGCCAGAATGATTCGACACTTTTGTAAAGATTAGCAAAAATCTGGCATTGTTAAATGGTACAGAGATGAAAGAGAAATGTGATAGTTTGCAATGATAAAGGATGTATGAAAAAATATGTTTTTGATGCCATCATCCCCACATTAGCTTGTTACAATCTGTAGGAATCTAATTAATGATATGCCTTACAAAATAATTTAAACCACTGACTAATTCCCTCATACCCCGTTTTTATTCTGAATAAGGCATTTTAGGAGTTTGTGGAATATTGCTGAAGTACCAAAGCTAAGCCACCAGCCACTAAATTAGGTAGGCTACACCACCATTTTCATGAAAATATATTGCTCCTAAAGCAGTGAGTCATGTGGCCTTTGATTGAAATAAAAAGCAGGTAGACAGGCATCAAGGCATTCAGTAACTCTAATTAAAACAAGTGACGAACTACATAGTGCCTGGTATGAATCTTCATTTACAGATGTGGTGGTTCCAGCATCTCAGAAAAGCAGGTCTCATTAGATTTCACACACTACAGTCTGATAAACAAAAACATCTACCCAGCAGCAGTCATGTGGGCAGGAACACCTTGTTAATGACAAAAGTAAAAAATAAAAAAATGGCCAAAACTCGTTTACGCTGACAGAAATGCAACAAACTCAAATACCCACTCTTTACAACAGTGGTGAGCAGCAAAAATGCAAAAGTCATCAAATATGGAAGCAGATGGGCTCTTACAAGAGTATAAGATCACACACCAGGTTCCAGTGCTGTCTACAATATATAGAAGATTTTTAAATGTTGTCTGGTCTAAATAAATCTGGATTTCTGCTGCAATATGCAGGCAGTATGGTAAGAATTTGACATAAACTACATTAAGCCATGGATGTCAGCCTGGCCTGGTGTTGGTTGTGTACTGGTGTGAAGAAAGTTCTTATTCAAAAACACATTAGGCCCCAGTTCCAGCTGAATAAAATGCTGTAAGCACACATCATCACAAGATGGTTCCACAAACATGACAGTGAATTCAGTTTACTTCAATAGCCTTCAAAGTACCCAAATCAAAATCCAACTTTGAACCGTTTAGATGAAGTGGGTTTTCCTGTTCCACGTCATCCCAAAGGTAGACTGATTGATGCTTCCCAACACCACCTAGGTGTTTCATAATAAAGTGCCCAGTGAGTGTGTGTGTGTGTGTGTGTGTGTGTATACACGTATGTGAAAAACACTTACCAATTCGCACACAATTGTGTGCTTTCATCTGCCATGGCTTGCAGGGACATAATGATTGACAAAAGAAAATAAAAATTACCAACTGACATTTGAACTGGGACGACAATGAACAGTTTACCTAAGACATCCCTGGCATTAAATGTCGCCTCGGTGCTCAATTTGGGCAAGCTTTGATCGCAATTGCGAATACTATAATATCGGAAATGCGAAAAGTGGCAATAGTAGATTGAAAAGTCAATTCCATCAACAAAGTTGAGTCAGTTAAAGGTTTTTGGGATCGGGTTCAGGTTCATGACGTAATCTACACTCAACTAGTTCAAAGAAAGAAGTCTTTGATACTTTATGTTTATGTTAGGAAAACAAGTGATTTTTAATAACTTTGTAGATAACGAGGAACACATTTAGACCACCAAATAGTAAGAAGACTCCATGTACGTTATGCAAATGCTGTTGTTGAGAAACGGACATTAGGGCCCAAACGCTTTTGGATGAAATTAACAGGCTTTTGGACTTTGCTCCACTCACAGTTCTGTCATACTGTAACTAACTCATTTAGTTGCGGGACGAAAGCAAAACATAAATCGATATAGCATTATGAGCCACACTGCTACAGCTCCGCCCATATTGTATATAAAGCTGGACAGTTACTGTATAGTGCCTATATGAGAGAAGATATAAAATGCACGCTTATATTAACAGTAATGTTGATAAAGTTGTTAACTGAATATGGCAGTTAGTAACCGAATATACTGTACTGTAATCAATTAAAGCTAGCTAGGTACGTACTTGTAGCTTCGTCCAGCAACTTTTACAAGAAAGTACTATCGTCAAAATTATTATTTATTATTACTATTTTATAGCTATGCCTGTTTTGCGGAACTAAGTTATAACACAAGCAGCAGGATAATAGCTAGCTAAGCTACAGCTCCTGTACAGTACAGTTACCAGAGAACAATGCATATGTTTAGGCCTATGCTCTACAGTACTAGTTAACTATAGCCTGAACTGTACGTAACTTATAACTGTATACTGTAGGTGAGATTTTAGGAGGCTTGAGCCTATGAGAGTTACGGAAACAAACCATTTCATGTCCAGTCAATTGGTTACAATGAACAAGCAGATATATTTAATTATGAACAGCTAGCGACATTTGGTTCCTACTGTAGAAGTTTACCAGCACTAGATTTAGCATGCCGTTGTAGTTGGAGCTAACGGTATAGGATCTAAATTAAAGCTTTATTTACATACCTTTCTGTTGTGACTTCCGACACTTCCTACAACGTTTGTTTTACGCGTCACTTGGTTAGATTGTTGTACAGTTACTACTCTTGCAGCTATAGCCGTTGCTAGCAAGTAAGTGTATTTTTTATCTTTTCCTAATTAACGGCCGAAGCAATGACGAGTTTTCTGTTTTTAATAGTGATTTAGTTTGTCTCACCCTAAGCTAGCTTCCAGGCTCCTTAAGCAACAAATCGTAGCTTTGAAGGATAGCTAGTAAACTAGCCTGGCTGGAGCAATCATTTCCCGAATGACGCACAGATATGCGATATGCTACACATACAATGTGTGTTCACCAGTGGAGGCTGGTGACTTAAACAGTTGAGGAGGATAGTATATGGGTTTACTTTCGGGTCACAAGGAATTGCAAACGAATTTTAAAAACTGCAAAAAAAATGTGGATATTAAAAAATAAAAATGTAAAATGTAAACAAATATATTCATCATAAGTCACAAAAAATATATATATTGGAATGTGCAGGGCAAACATTTTAAATATTTTTTCAGCTTTCAGTTGCTATTATTTTATATTCCTTCTTTGTAAACTTGTCTTTTGAGCTTTGCAAAAATATTTTTTGGCTTTGCGATATTATTTCTGGCTTTGCATTGTGACAGAAATGTTGTAAACTTTGCGGGGGTGAGAGGCGGGGTAATGGAGGGCGTATCTAGTAACAATACTGGTCAGTTGGACATAAAGTGACAGCGTGGCTGTACCATATGGGGCTCCGCTCCACTCATAGAACTGGAGTCACAGAACTCCAGTAACTATCGGTGCACAGGCTTCTAGACTGAAAAAAGTTTATTCTAGCCTTCTTAGGGCTTTTTTCTTATACGTTGAAGTTTTAAGTTCAGCAACAACAGTAAAATTACATGTAACAGGTACAATCAATGTTGTTCTGGTAAGTATAACCTTGTCTAAAGTGTGATTAGGATAGTTATGGATGGCTAGTTTAGGGATTCCTTCGTGCGAAATTGAGATGCAGCATGAGATCTTGGCCAAAGTGGAGTGTCACTCAGTCAATGCATGAGTGGTCCCTGACTGCAACAATCGCTAAAGTGTTTGTGCTTAGTTGAATAGCCGGTGGTAAAATAGAAACTGGGGGACACTAGTAGCTGACTAATAACTCATTCATCAGTCCATCCAGTTAAGAATTTGTCAGGTTAGTAAAGGTACCTTGGATCTTGTTAGTTTATACTAGCAATATATCTAGTTAGTTACACATACAATATGTAGTTTTTGGCCACTAAGGATCTCTCAATCAAAACCATAGCAAAACATTTCATCATCACTTTGATGATGTCGAGAAGTAGCGTTGGATCATGGGTTTGTTGTCGTCGTCAATGAAAACCTGCCAATCTAGCGTCTCCGGCAGAAAAAATGTTCACTGACAAAGTAATGTATTTTTAAATATATTATAACTTTATTCACGTCATGTTTGGCAGTTCCCTGGAAATTAGAGCAACTAGAGCAGTCAAAGGTTATATGACGCCATTGAGGGGCGACAAAATGAAACATCCTGTGTCTTCGAATTAAATTACAAATTTCTCTGTGTTTGAAAGTTGGTGGAAACATTTGGGATAATGTAAGTACACAACTAACAAATATATATAATATAAATATAGTGACGTTTGCTTTTATAATGCAAAGTACATCTTTTGTTATTGTTTTGGAAAACTACATATTGTACCTTTAACATTTCTTTTGCCATAGCTGTGTACTGTGTGTTTATAAATTCAATCCATTATAGCCTCAGCTAATATATATTGATACATTTATAATGCTATTGCAAGTTTAGCAACCGTGTGTGTCAAGAGTTGAGCACGCACAGAGTGAAGAGTTTGAGAGCTAGCAGGAGACTTGACCGGACCGCAGCTCTGTCTGCCTGTGCGCAAAGAACAAGTTTGTGAAAGAGTACCTGTATGAGTAAACTGTGTATGGCAGGGGAGTCAGAGGGAGGAGGACGAGGCCATTGACGGGAAAGAACAGGAAGGATTAACAACTACATGTGATCAACTCTGGTCCGTCAAAATGGGCAATTATCCTACCCCCCTCCCATAGGCCTATTTCAGTGGGACTATAGCCGGTTTCCGACCAAGCAGTTACAGGAACATAGTTATAGGAACAGCCCACTTCTAAACAGTTCTACTAACTACTCAACCCTAAAACTGGTTTTGCTAGTGGCCGTAGGAACTGGTAAGAGGGGTAAGGGAGTGAAGCAAGCACCGCAATGGTCTTCATAGCGTTGTCACTAGAATTTAGCGTAGCGCCACATACAATAACAAACCAGGATGAAGGAGGCCATCGGAATGTTCCTGTTGTGCATTGCCGGGATCCTCATAACAGAGTTCGATTACATACGTCTGCCGCCGCATGAAGCCTGCATTGGAAAGAATGGACAAAAACTACCGTCTGTTTGTGTCACTTGAAAAGAGGGTTGCTGTCGCTCTGTGGAAACCAGTCAACGTAGACATTGGAAAAGGGAAAAGAGAAAGACCCAGCCCTGAAGTAGGAGCTGAAAGAGTTACAGGAACTGCGGTCCGAGGAACTTAATAATCCCGAAATTGGTCAAGTCGGTTATAGGAACGCTATGTTATAAGAACTGCAAAAACCCCTCAAGTCGGAAAGCGGATTATGACTCCCCTGATTTCCCGGTTTACTTTTTTTAGGGGGGGGGCCAAACCAATTGTGGTTACCCGGAGGTGTGTGGCAAACCGCCTGGTGTGAATGGAAAGGTGGCTGCAGTATTCCCTATCATTGCACTCTGCTTTCTAGACATTCAATGTCTGGGGGAAGAAGTAGTCCACCAGGTCAATGGTAGGGGGAGCTGTACACACCATCACCACTAGAGGAGCTGTACACGCCTTCACCACAGAGGGAGCTGTCTGCCGTATCACCACTGGGCACTCCTACACCAGAGCTAGAGGCTACACCTCCTGCTTCTCCACCAGGACGAGCTCTTCTGTCTGATGCAGCCAGGGGCGCTGTAAAGGGGGGGTAAAGGATGACGATTCTCGGGGCCCATGACTAACCCCACAGTCACACGAGCGACAAAAGTCAGCGACAAAGCGACAAGCTACCATTCATTTTCAACGCAAGTGGCCGTTTCCCAGCTCGCGAGCGCTGTCGCGAGCAAGGCGGGGCAAAAATAGACAAGGAGTCTATTTTATGCAAATGCTGAGCGAAGCGACAAAGCGACTGCCAATTGGAGTGAAGGCAGCGTGACG
>JACXGM010005574.1:0-34815 GCA_016801145.1 Umbra pygmaea | reverse complement strand
TAATAGCCTAACCACACAAGCAGACTGCTCAAACACCAAGCGCACAAGATATCTGACCACAACAGTCAATATTTTATACAGCGATTCAAAGAGAATGATTCATCACAACAGTGGTTATGTATTCGTGATGATGTTCGACCTTGGCACCAATCCATGATGTGTTTCTGTGTCAGCGCGCTCGTCGATAGGTTGAACGGGTCAAATTATGTTAACGTGTTGAAAGTAGCCCGTTCTCGTCGAGGTAATAATGATGCAACTGTGTCCAGATGCTGGCTGTTAAACAGTATTGCTGGAAGATGATTGGCCCGGCCTATTGTAACAACCAGTGCCTCTGAGCCAGTGTCAATGTGGTCAGTCGGTGTCCCCAGGCCAGTTAAGAAGACTGACACCCGTCTGCCTCCCACCTTGCGGGGGCAACCAGCAGACAGCTGGGTAGAAGCTAACCGCGGGGAGGTTGGGAAGCAGGGGGAGATTGGACGGGAGGAGGGCGTGCGAGTGACTTGACAAAAAAAAAGAGTTGTGAGGAAAATCAATGGGAACAAGTGTGGTGTGGAGATGGGCGCAAAGTGAGCACTCAGCAGAAGGTGACAGCATCCGCAATAGAGGTGCCAATCACGCTACAACCCAGACACACTTACGCAATTAAAGACAAGCGGCGGCAGAACAGGGACCATATTGATCCGTCGCTCTCGTTCTATTCGCCCTGTTTTGCCCCCCCCCCCCATTGCTCACTCTTATTCCTCCCTCCCCCTTTCTCTCGTAGACTCACAAGCACTCACACAAACACACACACTGAAATAAAGGGGGAGGTGGATGAGAGGCTTAAGGGGCGAGATGCTGAGGCGACTATCCAGTTCAGATGAGGGGGTAGGAGCCGGGGTGAGGCAGGGGGCAGAAGTGTTAGCTCGAGAGGTGTTTGATCTGGAAGGTGCACGGGAAAACAGGTGTGAGGGTGAAAAAGCCGTGAGTGTGTGTCAGTGCAGTTAGTCGTCCTGTCAGCGCTGCGACTTCACACCCTGACTGCCCCGCTTCTCGCCCGGTAACCACGGGACTACCGCTGGATGCGAGTTGCCCGTTCCCCAGACTTCTTGTTCAGCCGTACAGCCGGAGCGGTGGTGACCAGGTGGGATCAGCCAGCTAACCGCTACAGGTGTGTGTTGGCTGGGGAAGTAGTGCTGGATATAACAGCTGATGGGGCAGATGGGGGCACTATGGTGTGTGTGTGTGTGTGTAGACATGAACGGTGGCCAGGTAGTGTGCATGTCTATAACAAATTCTGGTTTGGGGATGGAAGGACGGACTGGCTGGCTGACTGGCTGGCTGACTGGCTGGTCTGTCTGCTGGGTGCTGATTGTGCTGGTTGTCATTATCCAGCCAGTGTGTGTAATGGATTGTGACAGCAGCGTGCAGCGCACTGGAACTCTGTCCTTCCAGCCCTTAAAGCCAATTAAAGCTACTCCGCCCTGGCAGCTCACTCCTTCCTCCCTGACGCCTCTCTCTTTCTCCATCCCTCTCTCTCCCACTCACTCTGTCACCGCCCCCCTACCCTCTCTGCCATCTCCTGTCTCGCCCTCTTCACCATCCACCCTTTACGTCTTTACTCTATCCCATGTCTCTATCGTACCCCATCCAATCAGCGCTCTCTCTATATGCGATATTCTAATGCCCCGCTCCCCCCACTAGCTCCGCTCTCTACCCCTGTACTAACGCTGGGGTCCTTTGGGGGGACCGTGCTGGGCCAGAGGGGGCTTAGTGTGCCCCAGCACCGCTGTCAGCTCGGCTCTACGGCTCCCAAACAGAGTCACAACCACTTAGAGAGGAGAAATGCCCCCAGCAACAAAACACACGTCCTCCATCACGAGCCGGTCACCGGAGGGGAGCGAGGCGTCTGCTCCGTAAATGTTTAAATACAGCTCCTGGAGAAGGAGAGGCTGGGCCAAACAGTTGTGACAGTGTCTGAGACATTCATCCAGCTGTTAGGGGGAGGATAGAAGATGCTGATGAGGGAGAGAGTGAACGGGAACTTTAAATACCAGTCACCGAATACTGGCCTAAATCAACTATTCACTAGTCGTCAGCAGCCATATGGCTAATATACCACGGCTAATACACAAAGTGCCTGGATGCAGTGCTTCGCCGAGGTATTTTGGCAATATACCACAAACCCTTGAGATGCCTTATTGCTCTTATATTCGGATTACCCATGCAATTAAAGCAGCACACAGTGATGTCAAGTAATAGCCCTTGTGTACATTCATATTTTCTATGGTTATGAACATCTCAGCATTCAGGATACAAAGCGCCCGGTTTATAACAGGTGAACAAGTGAAGTGCACCTGTTTTAAACCAGCCATCCTCAGTGAAGGCATCTCTGGTGGCATCAGGTTGGTTCCAGTACTCTTTGAAGACCTGGTTTCCTCTCACCAGCAACTCTCCCTCCTTCCCCTCCAACCCTGGGCGCACCTACACAGACACACACAGGTTTCTGGCTAACTGTATATTTTAGTAAGAGCATTCATCTCTGAGAACACTGGTTACCTTGGTTTCTCTGCTGTTGCCCTCGGCGATGGTAGTGCTGGTGGAGTTCATCATGGAGATGCGAACCTCGACTCCTGGAAGAGGGACCCCGACTGAACCTGCCGAGACAAAGACCTTGCAAGCTTTATGTAAGTCTCACCTTAACAATGGCACCGATTACACTATCAATACTAACAGGTTAAAATCAACAAGAAAATGATCAAATATAGTGATCCGATGGCAATCGTTGTCCTCCACACAGGATAGGATGAGGGCACACATTTTTATCTCCAGAGGCCTTTTCCTACATACACCAAGTCGCAAAATTCCTTACGCTCATTTTTCCTCCTCCTAACATATTAACTTTGAGGACAAAATGAAGAAGCAGGAAAAATAGGGATTTGAGCAACTTTGACAAGGGCCTAATTGTGACAGCTAGACGACTGGGTGAGATCATCTCTAAAACTGCAGCTCTTGTGGGGTGTTCCTGGTCTGCAGTGGTCAGTAACTATCAAAAGTGGTCCTTGGAAGGAAAAGTGGTGGCCAAGGCTTATTGATGCAGGTGGAGAGCGAAGGCTGAGACGTGTGGTCTGATCCAACCGATGAGCCACTGTAGCTCAAATCGCTGAAAAGGTTCATGCTGGTTTTGACAGAAAGGTGTCATCACAGTTTGTTTGCGTATTAGGGGGACCTACACAATATTAGGCAGGTAGTCATAATGTTATGGCTGATGTATATGGTGTATAAGCTCTAATGAGGACCGAAGGACACCGATATACAGTGATGGTTCCTCTCTTGTTTCATTCTTTTCATCTCCCCACCCTCTGTCTCTCTCTCCATTTCTACCTCTGGTCTCTTCCTGTCTGTCTGTTCCTGTGACACTGGGGGCCATGTCATTTCACAGGCCAGCGCTCTCCCAATAAAGAACAGGGCAGACAGGCTATGATTACAAAATAACTCCCTGCCTCATCCTGCTCTAATGCACTTTAGCACCTGACTGGCGTTGCCAATCAAACACAGTCCATTTCCACTTCATCAGCCGAGACAAAAACACAGACAAAAAAACCCTCTTTGGGTTGTTTTTAAATCGTGCTAGTTTATTTTAAGTTAGCTCTCTCTCCAAAACCACTTCCTGTCTTGTCCCTGCACTGCCATTCATCGGCCTCTCCATTTGAGGGTTTTTGTGTGAGAGTGTGATCTTTTGGTTTTCCTCCCAGGGGTGAATCCCTGTGTCCCCACACAGTACAAAGCTGCCAACGATGGGATGAGAAAAAAAGAGCTCCCTCCCCTCAATCACAAAGTCACCAAAATCCATTTATACTTGAGCCTGAGCAATCGCTCTCTCTGCCCCCTCTGTCTCCCTCTCGCTTTCTCTCCATGCCAGAGTGAGGCCAGACAGATTTTTGAGCCATGTAACATTCAAGTCACCGTTACTTCACTGAGAATTGAGATTGACTGCCACTTCAAAGGCTACGGGCAGAATAGAAAGTCTGGAGTGGAATTACAAACAGGAGACAATGGGTGTGAAGAATGCAATGGGTTCAGATAAATTCAGCACTGCCTTTCGTCTCAAGGGATAAACGAGTGACAAGAAACTAAATGCAAGAGAGAAATGTTTTTCAGCCACACCTCCACACAGGTTAAAGTAGCAATATGTTTCAGTCATGCCTCCACACAGGTTAGTGGCATATGTTTCAGCCACACCTCCACACAGGTTGGTGGCAATGTGTTTCAGCCACGCCTCCACACAGGTTGGTGGCAATACGTTTCAGCCATGCCTCCACACAGGTTAGTGGCATATATGTTTCAGCCACACACCTCCACACAGGTTAGTGGCAATATATTTCAGCCACACCTCCACACAGGTTAGTGCCAATATGTTTCAGCCACGCCTCCACACAGGTTAGAGTAGCAAAATGTTTCAGCCACGTCTCAAAACAGGTTATATTAGCAGTATGTTTTAGCCACGCCTCCACACAGGTTACATTAGCAGTATGTTTCAGCCACGCCTCCACACAGGTTACATTAGCAGTATGTTTCAGCAACGCCTCCACACAAGTTACATTAGAAGTATGTTTTAGCCACACAGGTTACATTAGCAGTAGGTTTCAACAACGCCTCCACACAGGTTACATTAGCAATATATTTCAGCCACACCTCCACACAGTTTAAAGTGACTAACCATGCAGGAAAATAGGAACATCATTGTGACCTGTGCCTGAGTGACAAAAGCAGCCCTGTGGTGAAATAGCACAAGTAATTTAAACAACAACAATGAAAAAATTTAATTGGTATTAGGAACAAGATAAAATCACATCATGCTGATATCCTCAAACAATTACCTTTTCTATATATATTTTAAAGAGTCACATTAACAGAGTTTTACTGTAAACTGCAATGGTGTGTCTGTGTATGCGCTGAATGTGTGTATATGGTGTGTGTGCTTTCTGGAATGTAGCTGACCCTGTGGCGACAGTCCTGTCAGAAACACAATGTCTCACCTGACTCCTCATAAGCACATTAACAAGGAGCCATAAGTGGCTCATCTCTACCCCTACACAACAGCCAGCCAATCAGCCCTTCCAAATGACTGTCCAGGCAGAAAGGAGAGGGGTTTATCATAATAAATAATAATCAAACTGGGGATTGAAAACTGCGTTTTTGAATGCTGGTGTTACATGTTAAGCCTCACTCTGTGGATTATTGAACCAACAATCACTTGCATTTGTTTATAGTTTAAAACGATTCTGCCTGCTCAAAGGACAGATTCACACCTTATTTTTATAAATCATATTAACCGACAATATTGCGTTATGCATCACAGCTGAATACTTTAGTTCTCTCATACAACCCTCTCTGTTTCACTTTTAAGCAGGACACAAAACGGCTCATAGGAGTTTTACTTATTGAAAAGTGTTCTCCAGGCAGATCGACCTTGGAGGCAGAAATTATATGATTGGTTGATTCAAAACAGAGGGCGGACTTAACATTATGTTTACTTTAACGATTTATGCCAACCTATTCTCTTCCCTTTGCATATATATAGCACAAGATTACATGTTATTACTCCAGTGTGGGTAAGGTTAGGATTAAGGTTAGGGTTAAGGTTAGGGTTAAGGTTAGATATGATTAAAGACTATGTTCATGTGAACATTTCCGATGTCATGTAAGGTCCGCCCTCAGTTTTAAATCAACCAATCAAATGAGTTCTGCCTTAAAGGCAGATCTTCCTGGAGAACACTTTTCAATATCTCAAACCCCTATAATACGTTTATTTTTAAGATCTAGCCCACATCATCTGGACAAATAGCATTCACTCCTACATTTTTCATGTGATCTTCTAATAAATCTGCCAGTAGGAAAAGGTCGGATTAGTAATAATAAGCATTCAACTCATAACTACATAGACGGCTCTCAAACAGATTCAACAACATACGGTAGATTTTAAGTCATATCAAAGAGTTCAACCCACGTGTGTCTTTATTTGACAGATACATTAGCCAATGACCATTCAGTATTCCCCACTGATAAGACATGAGTATGATAGGTTTCAGTAAATTTCTCTGCTACTCACACAACTCGCACTGCACAGAAATGAAGGGGAGAGCATGTTTGATTTGCAGGATCTGACTTTTCCGTTAACTCTGTGAACAATGAAAGTTAGAAATGGCAAATTTTGATGGAATCTCATGGCCAATACACCTACGTTTTCAGAACGCAAGACAATTTATTTTCTGCGTAAAAAATGCAGAATCCTACGCTACCTCTGTGCAGTGTGGGCGGGGAGCAGCTCTTGCCCTTCTCATGTATAATTCAGCAGCCTTCCTTTACACTGGGCAATGTCTGGGTCGCCCAGGGGAGCTGACAGCCCTGCGCCCCCTGGAGGCCTGATGGGAGTGCTGCTTCCCAGCCTCCACACAACCTCTCCCAAAACCACAGGGGGGTAGAGAGGGGGAGACTGAGAAGGGGGAGGGTGTAAGGGTGTGAAGGGAGAGATGGGAGCGGGGAGGGTTGAGATGCTCTGAGTAATTCTGCTGAAAGGGGACATGTGTCTCATGTCAGCACAGAGGAGGCAGGGCAGAACAAAAGAGAAAGAAACAGGATGGAAAAAACTAAAAGACAAATGAAAGCGTGAGCGATAGAGATTGAAAGTGTGATCATGATATAGATAGATACTGAGACACAGACAAAGGGAGGGGGCAAGCTGTAGGGTGTACCGTTTACTGTATTTATAACCGTCAACGTAATACAAATAGGACCAATGACCATTATTCTTGTACAAGCATGTAGTTTCTGACCACAATGGTAGATATTGAAGTATAATGGGAACTATTTGGCACACACACTAATGTTGATGTTCAGATTTTAGAAACCTCAGGGAAGAGAGTATTCCTTCATTTCACATGTACACCACTTTGTTTTGTATCGATCATATGTTGCTACCCAATTTGACCTCTTCTAAATATTTACCCATTCGAAAATCTTATCAGTACAAGCTCATACTCCTCCATGCTGGAGACTCAATTTTGTTTGTTTACTTGTGAAGACTTTTGTGTTATCTACAGTTCCACTGACCTTTTTTTCATCAGAATGACCTGACTTCTCAATCTCTGTTGGAGTCTTTATTAAAGTCTCTTAAAGCTTCTCTTCAGATGTCATTATTTCTCACTATTCTCATTTAAATTTAACTCCAAAGGCCAAGTTGAAGGAACTTTCTAGAGATATCATTGACCAATATGTCTTTATAATATCTCCACAGCTATGAAAGCATCACTTGTATTTGCAATCTGAATTCAACCATTGTCATGATTGTTAATTACTAACATGGTGATAGGGCAAGTTGTCTGCTGGCATACCAATTAAAATGTTACATTGTTATCAATCTATTTCTGCAATGATAAACTTATGTCATAGTATCATTTCTGACCCTGTTGGTAATCTAAGACACATTTAAATCTTTCTATTCCTCCTTGTACCAACTAGCTTCCCAACAAGTACTACCTATCGTACTTTTTGAGCAAACTGGAGACTCCCACTGTAGATCCCACTGTAGATTAACAGGAAATGTGCAATAAGTATCAATACGAAATTAGACAGGTGCATAGACTTGGGCAACCCAACAGATATATCACATCAATATATAGAGTTGAGCCTCCTTTAGCAGAAATAACAGCCACTAAACACTTTATATAGCCTGTAATGAGTGTCTAGATTCTGGATGAAGGTATTTTGGACTATTCCTCCTTCAAAAACATCTCCAGTTCAGTTAGGTTTGATGGTTGCCGAGCATGGACAGCCCGCTTCAAATCACACCACAGATATTCAATGATATTCAGTCAGGTCTGGGGACTGGGATGGCCATTCTAGAACATTGCACTTGTTCCTCTGCATAAATGACAGAGTAGATTTTGAGCAGTGTTTTGGGTCATTGTCTTGTTGAAATATCCAGCACTGGCGTAACATCAATTTTGTGACTGATTCCTCTACATTATTTTTAAGTATCTGCTGATATTCAGTGGAATCCATGTGACCCTCAACTTTAACAAGATTCCCAGTACCGGCACTGGCCACACAGCCCCACAGCATGATGGATCCTCAACCAAATTTTACTTTGGGTAGCAAGTGTTTGTCATGGAATGCTGTGTTCTTTTGCCAATATGCATAACGCCCCTTGTTATGACCAAATAATTCCATCTTTGTTTCACCAGTCCACAGCACCTTCTTCCAAAATGAAGCTAACTTGTCCAAATGTGCGTTTAAATACCTCAAGCTACTCTGTTTGTGGCGTGTGCCGAACAGACTTCTTCCGCATCACTCTCCCGTACAGCTTCTCTTTGTGCAAAGCCTGCTGAATTGTTGAACGATGCACAGTGACACCATCTGCAGCAAGATGATGTTGTAGGTCTTTGGAGGTGGTCTGTGGGCTGTTTGTGACCGTTCTCACTATCCTTCACCTTTGCCTCTACGATATTTTACTTGGCCTGCCACTTCTGGCCTTAACAAGAACTGTGCCTGTGGTCTTCCATTTCCTCACTATGTTCCTTACAATGGACACTGACAGCTTAAATCTTGGCTATCAGTGTAGCCTTCCCCATAATGTTGAACAATCTTTGTTTTCAGGTCACTTGAGAGTTGTTTTGAGGTCCCCATGTTGCCACTTTTCAAAGGAGTGTAAAAAAAACAACTTTTGGCCACCTTAAATATCCTTTCTCATGATTGGAGACACCTGTCTATGAAGTTCAAGGCTTAATGTATTAAAATCAACAAAATGACAAGAGTGCCCAAATGTATTGACCAGTCTAATTTCGTTTTGATGCATATTGCACATTTTCTGTTAATCCAATGTACAAGTCATTCAGTTATTTGATAGATCAAAATTGAATTGCTGATCCAAACATCCAATTATTTATAAA
The DNA here is from genome assembly GCA_016801145.1 of Umbra pygmaea. Classification (NCBI taxonomy): domain Eukaryota; kingdom Metazoa; phylum Chordata; class Actinopteri; order Esociformes; family Umbridae; genus Umbra; species Umbra pygmaea. Next base: position 25,885 of record JACXGM010005574.1, on the reverse strand, counting down.
TGAAAATCATGGAAATTGTCAGGGGTGCCTAAACTTTTGCATACAACTGTATGTTAACAAGTCACTAAACTTTGTGTGGCCTAGCTGCTACCAACCTTAACACAGTTCTTCTCCTTAAGAGAGGGAAAAACCCCAGTCCCTGTTCTCTCCCTTCAGCTGGTTGTCTCTCTGGATGCCCAGTCCCTGTTCTTTCCCTTCAGCTGGTTGTCTCTCTGGATGCCCAGCCCCTGTTCTCTCCCTTCAGCTGGTTGTCTCTCTGGATGCCCAGTCCCTGTTCTCTCCCTTCAGCTGGTTGTCTCTCTGGATGCCCAGTCCCTGTTCTCTCCCTTCAGCTGGTTGTCTCTCTGGATGCCCAGTCCCTGTTCTCTCCCTTCAGCTGGTTGTCTCTCTGGATGCCCAGTCCCTGTTCTCTCCCTTCAGCTGGTTATCTCTCTGGATGCAGAGAAGGGCTTCCATAGTGTTGAATGGGAGAACTATTTATCTATTATCTATTAGTCTGTCTCTTGTATACACCTCTACTAACGCAATATCTAGGACAATTTTGCCATAAAACACAAGATTGTTCCCTTTAGAGACCCATTTGGCCTCAATATCAAGCCTCTTATGGTAGCTTTGCGGGTGTCCTCCTCTTTCCAGGCTGTATCACCGGAGGGGTCAAACATGGTGGGTATTGTACGCAGATGATTTATTGTTTTTCAACAGGCCCAAAATTGCCTGATATCCTATGATCATTCATGGAATGCCTTATTCCATATTCTCGGGGCAGCACTTTTGGTGAAGTGGACTCTTTTGGTGAAGACTGTCTCGAATGACAACTACAATCATGACAATATATATATAAGAAATGTGGAATATCAGATTTTCAGACAAGAGCCAAATTGTGATTGCTAGTTGACTGGGTCAGCGCATCTCCAAAAATGCAGCTTGTGGGGTGTTCCTGGTCTGCAGTGGTCAGGATTATCAAAAGTGGTCCAAGGTGAACCGGTGACTGGGTCATGGGCGGCCAAGGCTCACTGATGAATATGGGAGAGAAGGCTGGCCCGTGTTGTCCGATCCAACAGACGGTTAAGTAACTGTAGCTAAAATTTCTTAAAAAGGTAATGCTGGTTCTGATAGAAAGGAATGCATCACAGTTAGAGGTGTATGGGGCTGCTGTTTTAGCGGCAAAAGGGGAATCTACACATTATTAGGCAGATTGGTGTAAATTACTATTGGGCTGCAAACTTTCAGAAATTGCCATTCTGGTTCCATAATTAAGATATCCCTTGGTGCCACCTGGAGGAACGCTCTGGCATATCTACCTCTGTTCCTGTTTTCCTCTGCTGCTTTCTCCCAACATCCAGCTCTATTGCTATACTGGCAGCCTGTAGAAAACCCGTTGTAATTTAAATACCCCTCTGCATCTGCAATGTGCCCTATTCATATGAATCACATATACCCCCTTCCTTAATAGACACTGCCTTTTATCAATGGTCAATGAAAGGAGTTAAGACCTTCTGAGCCCTGTTTTGTTTTCTTTCACTATCTAATATTTATTCCACCATCTCATGTTTTCCATTATCTTCCACAATTTTTTTTCCATTAGTGTATTATGTTTTTGATCAAACACCATTGATAAAACTAAGGTAACCTATAGGAGTGGTAGTAGGGGTTTGAACTCATATAGGAATGAGTCCATTGATAAAGTAAACTCCACAAAGTCTTGTGCGCAACATGGTCTTACACAATCTAGGTTTGTAAATAGTTACATTTTTCTTCAAGTCTAGATTTCGTATAACATCCAAATGTAAATGATGTGAGTGATGAATATCATACAGTATGTCCCCTTGTGACCTTCATCAGATATTCTTCCAGTCCTTAATGTTACAACTGACTGGGACTTCTATTCCCAATGGTATCTGAGGGGCATAAAGAGTGTGGGCAGTTGGGGCAGAGAGACAGGGGACTGGGGTGGTTGGGTGGTAGGTTAGAACAGGAGGGTGGTTGGGATATTGTTGGATGGGGGGGGGGGGGGCAATTCATATTTCCAGTACTCTTGACTTTGTGAAGTTACATGCATACTCATAATAATTTAATATCAATCCATCACAGCATCTATAACGTGTGATATAGACACATTCTTAATAAAACCCAATTTGATGTGGTAACAGTTGACAGTTGTTTTGAAAGGTGCTGTGCAGTGGGGGGAAGGGGTGGTTCTGAGATCTCTGTGGTTGATATTGATTCATTTGAACCTGCTTAGAAAGGAGACAGCATCCCACACGCTCTTCCACAACTTCCTTCTTCGCTGCTGAAAAGACGTCAATACAACCGCAAGATGGTCTTAATAATCACCTCCCAGGATTAAAACAAACCTGCTTCTTCATTTCAAACACACGCTAAGAACAACAGAGAATGCATTAGCTGGGCTACTGACAGTTAAATTAGGCTGACTTGTCACAGCGCTGCTTTGATGATCTTCCGCTCAAAAGGCTGGAAGGGAAAAGGAATTATAAGCATGAAGAAGGTAACGTAGCCCAAATCACCCGGGGACCAAGGCAGACAATACATCACAGGCCTTTGATACAAAAAACAGAGGTCATTTAACCTGACAGAAACAGTTTTATCAACAGCATGTTCCTCAGACAGCCCAAGACTCTTCCGTGTCAGACAGGAAATAGACAACAGAACATAATATGTTTGATTGTTGGAATTAAATGTATCATCTCATATTGTTAGTGTATGTTTACCTGGGATGCGAGGCCCCTTCAAGGGGTTGGATAGGGCCATGCCTATCTCTGTCATGCCATAGCGCTCCAACAGGGTGTGTCCTGTGATCTGTTCCCAGCGTAGCAGGGTTGGCTGGGGCAGGGCGGCCGAGCCAGACACCATGAGCCTGGAGACAGAGAGGGCAGTCTGGGGTCACAATCAGGAAAGACCCAGGCTCTGAGTGAGGCCTTTGGGTCAGAAAAGCATTGATGCTGGAAAATTAGGGCTTTTTTAATGTCCTTTGAAGAATTAGGTAATGATGACATAGGAGCTGCGCTGTTTAAGTAAATTTAATTTAAGTGTCATGTTCCACTGCAACTTTCTAGTCTCTTCTGAACAGAACGTGTGGAGACTGAGTCAGTCACATCTCAATAAAAAAATCCTCTCTCTTTAAAATCCATTCCTTTGATGTCCTTCAAACTCGCTTTTCTGTCTGATGGAATAAGATGAATGACTATCCAGATATCATGAGAACTTACCGGCTCTGATGTCTCTGATTATAGTATATAACAGTGCACATTTGATCATAATTAGGATATAATTAAGAGTTCATAACAGATATTCAATAAACGGTATCTCACAAAAGTGAGTACACCCCTCACATTTTTGTAAATAATTTATTATAACTTTGTGACAACACTGAAGAAATGACACTTTGCTACAGTGTAAAGTAGTGTGTGTACAGCTTGTATAATAGTGTACATTTGCTGTCTACTCAAAATAACTCAACACACAACCATTAAGGTCTAAACCGCTGGCAACAAACATGAGTAGACCCCTATGTGAAAATGTCCAAAATGGGCTTAATTAGCCATTTCCCCTCCCCGGAGTAATGTGACTCGTTAGTGTTACAAGGTCTCAGCTGTGAATGGGGAGCAGGTGCGTTAAATTTGGTGTTATCGCTCTCACACTCCCTCATACTGGTCACTGGAAGTTCAACACAATACCTCAACAACTCTCTGAGGATTTGAAAAAATAATTGTTTGTCTACATAAAGATGGCCTAGGCTATAAGAAGATTGCCAAGACCCTGAAACTGAGCTGCAGCATGGTGGCCAAGACCATACAGCGGTTTAACAGGACAGGTTCCACTCAGAACAGGCCTCACCATGGTCGACCAAAGAAGTTGAGTGCATGTGCTCAGCGTCATATCCAGAGGTTGTCTTTGGGAAATAGACGTATCAGTGCTTCCAGCATTGCTGCAGAGGTTGAAGCGGTGGGGGGTCAGTCTGTCAGTGCTCAGACCATACGCCGCACACTGCATCAAATTGGTCTGTATGGCTGACATCCCAGAAGAATGCCTTTTCTAAAGATGATGCACAAGAAAGCCCGCAAACAGATTGCTGAATACAAGCTGACTAAGGACATGGATTACTGGAACCATGTCCTGTGGTCTGATGAGACAAAGATACATTTATTTGGTTCAGAGGTGTGTCAAGCGTTTTTGGCGGCAACAAGGTGAGGAGTACAAAGACAAGTCTGTCATGTCTACAGTCAAGCATGGTGGTGGGAGTGTCATGGTCTCGGCCTGCATGATTTCTGCCGGCACTGAGGAGCTACAGTTCATTAAGGGAACCATGGATGCCAACATGTACTGTGACATACTGAAGCAGAGCATGATCCCCTCCTTTTGAAGACTGAGCCGCAGGGCAGTATTCCAACATGATAACAACCCCAAACACACCTCCAAGATGACCACTGCCTTGCTAAAGAAGCTGAGGGTAAGGTGATGGACTAGCAAAGCATGTCTCGAGACCTAAACCCTATTGAGCATCTGTGGGGCATACTCAAATGAAAGGTGGAGGAGCACAAGGTGTCTAACATCCACCAGCTTTGTGAGTTTGTCATGGAGAAGTGGAAGAAGACTCCAGTGGCAACCTGTGAAGCTCTGGTGAACTCCATGCCCAAGAGGGTTAAGGCAACGCTGGAACATGGCCACACAAAGGTGGCCACACAAAATATTTACACTTCGGGCCCAATTTGGACATTTTCACTTACTTTTGTTGCCAGCGGTTTAAACCTTAATAGTTGTGTGTTGAGTTATTTTGAGGTGACAGCAAATTTACACTGTTATACAAGTTGTACACTCACTACTTACATTGTAGCAAAGTGTCATTTCTTCAGTGTTGTCACATGAAAAGTTATAATCAAATATTTACAAAAATGTTAGGGGTGTACTCACTTTTGTGAGATACCATATATATATATACACATCTTCAATTAAATTAATGTTTGCATATAGATTCAGATTGCTCTTCTGACCTCTTTAAAGACTTTTTACAGGGAATTTCCAGAAAAACAATTTAACTAGGAGGTCCCTGCTACCTGATTCTGTCCTTGCAGACGGCCCTGACAAAGTCCTGGACGTGTGTCTGGGTGAAGTTCTGCTCGTAGTACTGGATCAGTTTGGAGTAGATAGTAGGAACGGCCATAAAGACGTTCACCATGGGAGCCTTGGAGCTGAGCAGACACTCCCACACCTAGGGGAGGTGAAGGATGGAGATTCATAAGCGTCCTCTTGCCTTGTACGTAGATGGATTAGACACACCAAATTAATGCAAACAAAATCATTACATCCAGATCAGAATGTCTACAGAAGATGGATGAGGTGTCACGGTGTTGTGCGTACGTTATTTACAGCGAGCCGAGGGCCTGACTGAAGAGAAAAACTGTCAACACAGGCTGGTTTGTTACAAAAATGTTGTCAGGATCAGTAAAGGTCAGTCGAACAGCCTCTTACAGAAGAATTCCAGAAGGATGAAATCGAGGTCAGTCAAAAACATGGGCAAGCTATTGCACACTGCCTTTAAAAAGACCTTTCTCCTGCTAGTTTTTGACAAATATGTTTCATAAGCGTCGGTGAAGCAGCCGAGTAGTCATCTTCTCTGTTAGTCACAGGCAGACACTGAGCCACAGAAACAGAAGCTAACTGACACATGGCTTATGCACACATAGGAGCCACGCATACACTTAGTCAAGGACAAAGCTAGGTGCAGACACACCAACACACACAGAGACGCTACGAGTCCCTCACACACGCGCACACACCCCAGCAGCATGCCTGACTGCACCCTCAGCCCACAGTGAGAGAGGAGCGTGAATTAATTGAAGGTGAACAACAGATTCTCCTTGGCTCTGTCCCCCCCTGGGAGGTGCGGCATGTCTCCCCCTCTTAGAGCCCCTCCCTCTCTCTCTTCCTCTCTCTTCCTCTCTCTTCCTCTCTCTTCCTCTCTCTTCCTCTCTCTCTCTCTCTCTCTCTCTCTCTCTCTCTCTCTCTCTCTCTCTCTCTCTCTCTCTCTCTCTCAGTCAGTCACTCTCTCCATTTCATAATTTCCTGCTCCAATGCCCTGGCTCTTATCAGTCTTCCTCTGTCTCTCCCTCTCCACACCGTTTCTCTCATCTGACACCAATTTCTCAACTTCCCCTCCTCTCTCCTCCTAAATCACCCTCTTTTACCTCCTCCTCCTCCTGTTACCTGCCTCCTCATTTTATCAAATCGGCTCTTGTTCTGCTCATCCCTTAGTCTAGCTAGAGATATTGCAATATCAAAATATTGGAAGTGTGGAGTGAATAAACAGTCACAAGTGTGGACTGTGCTACTGAGACACACCTACTCACACACGCTGACACTGTCTCTATCTGCTCATACACACATCCACTCATACAGGCACACACACACACACACACACGCACACACACACTAGATAGCGGTTTTCTAAAGGGAATATTATTTACTGTGTCTGTTCTGGGCATTCTGGGCCGTGTCTATCAAGCGCAGTGGAGCGCTTCCCCCAGAAGCCACTCAGGAGGGGGGAAAAGCAATTTATGTCCGTCAAACAGCTACCCTCCACCTGGGGGAGTTGTTGGAGACCCTCGGCTGCAGCCTGCATCCCAAACACTCCTGTAGCTCCACCATGGCCCTTAACCCAGCAGCAGTCTGCTCTCTACTAACCCTGTGGCTCCCAACAACATCCCCATGGACATCACCATGACTACCACCACTAACATCACCATAGCTACCACAACATTGCCGAAAAATATTAGTATTATTATTACTAATATATTGTGACTACCATCACTAACATCACCATAGCTACCACAACAACACACCATAAAATATTAGTATTATTAATATTACTAACATAATGTGACTACCACCACTAACATCACCATGGCTACTACCACCAACAACATTTCCACTAATATTACCACTGATATCATCATTATTACAACTTACATAACTATGACTACTAACTATTAACTGAATTACACCACTAACAACACCATGAATTACACCACTAACATCACCATGAATTACACAACTAATATCACCATGAATTACACCACTAACAACACCATGAATTACACCACTAACATCACCATGAATTACACAACTAATATCACCATGAATTACACCACTAACATCACCATGAATTACACCCATAACATCACCATGAATTACACCACTAACATCACCATGAATTACACCACTAATATCACCATGAATTACACCACTAACATCACCATGAATTACACCACTAACATCACCTTGAGTTACACGACTAACATCACCATGAATTACACGACTAACATCACCATGAATTACACCACTAACATCAGCATGAATTACACAACTAACATCACCATGCATTACACCACTAACATCACCATGAATTTACACCACTAACATCACCATGAATTACACCACTAACATCACCATGACTACCACTACTAACGTCAACATGAATAACACAACTAACATCACCATGAATTACACGACTAACATCACCATGAATTTACAGCACTAACATCACCGTGAATTACGCCACTAACATCACCGTGAATTACACGACTAACATCATCATGAATTACACCACTAACATCACCATGAATTACACCACTAACATCGCCATGAATTACACCACTAACATCGCCATGAATTACACCACTAACAAAGCCATGAATTACACCACTAACATCACCATGAGTTACACGACTAACATCACCATGGATATCACCACTAACATCACCATTTTTTATTATCACTGATATCACCATTATTACTACTTACATACAATTGTATGCAAAAGTTTAGGCACCCCTGACAATTTCCATGATTTTATTTATAAATAATGAGGTGTTTGGATCAGCAATTTCGATCTATCAAATAACTGAAGGACACAGTAATATTTCAGTAGTGAAATTAGTTTTTTTGGATGAACAGAAAATGTGCAATATGCATCAAAACAAAATTAGAAAGATGCATAACTTTGGACACCAAAACAGAAATATCACATACATATTTAGTTGAGCCTCCATTAGCAGAAATAACAGCCTCTAGGTGCTTCCTATAGCCTGTAAATAGTGTCTGGATTCTGGATGAAGGTATTTTGGACAATTCCTCCTTGCAAAACATCTCCAGTTCAGTCAAGTCTGGGGACTAGGATGGCCATTCCAGAACATTGTACTTGCTTCTCTGCATAAATGCCAGAGTAGATTTTGAGCAGTGTTTTCAGTCGTTGTCTTGTTGAAATATCCAGCCCCAGCGTAACTTCAACTTTGTGACTGATTCCTCTACATTATTCTCAATTATCTGCTGATATTGAGTGGAATCCATGCAACCCTCAACTCTAACAAGATTCCCAGTACCGGCACTGCCCAAACAGCCCCACAGTGTGATTGAACCTTCAACACATTTTACTGTGGGTAGCAAGTGTTTGTCTTGGAATGCTGTGTTCTTTTGCCGCCATGCATAACGCCCCTTGTTATGACCAAATAACTCCATCTTTGTTTCATTAGTCCACAGCACCTTCTTCCAAAATTGTCCAAATGTGCGTTTGCATACCTCAAGTGACTTGCTTTTTGTAACCTTCCCCTAAACCGTAATGTTAAACAATTTTTGTTTTCAGGTCATTTGAGAGTTGTTTTGATGCCCCCATGTTGACACTCTTCACAGGAGATTCAAAGAGAACAACAACTTGCAATTGGCCACCTTAAATACCTTTTCTCATGATTGGATGCACCTGTCTATGAAGTTCAAGGCTTAATGAGCTCACCAAACTAATTGTGTTCCAATTAATCAGTGCTAGGTAGTTACAGATATTCAAATCAACAAAATGACAAGGGTGCCTAATTTCGTTTCGATGCATATTGCACATTTTCTGTTAATCCAATGAACCTCGTTTCACTACTGAAATATTACCGGATCCTTCAGTTATTTCATAGATCAAAATTAAATAGCTGATCCAAACACCCAATTATTTATGAATGAAAATCGCAAAAATTGTCAGGGGTGCCTAAACTTTTGCATATGACTGTAACTATGACTACCAACTATTAACACCACCATTAGTACCACTAACATCAACACGACTACCATCACTAATATCACCATGACTACCACCACTAATATCTCAGTGATTACCACTTCTAACGTCAATATGATTAACACCACCATCAGCACCATAAATACACCACTAAAATAATCATGAATTGCCCCACTAACATCACCATGAATTGCCCCACTAACATCAGCAGGGGGTTGAAGACTTAAACCAGCAACATCATTCAACTTTTTTCTCATCATGAAAAATATTTTGCAGTTAATTGTTTTGGAGTGTAATTCAATAATATGAAAGAATTAGTCAATTTATTTGGATGCTTTTGCAAGACAGTGTATTTTTCACTGTCATTTAACCAGCCAAGTTCACTAACAAGCACTGGTGGAGAGGAACAAATAGGTTTAACTGTCTTTTCACTGACAGGTCAGAAGAGGATTCCCCCTTGGAGGTTCAAAACAGCATGTATAAACAACAGAAATATAAAATACATTTCAACATTTCTTCTAGGAACATCTGCCATTACGAAAATCAGCCACAGCCACGCAACTCTCACCTGATCATTATATTTCCCTTTCAATGATTGCCTACTAACATTATTTACAACATGGCACTCTTGTGCTCAGTTAACGTAATAGATGCGTTGAGTATATGGCCCTGAAAGTGAAATCTTTGAGGATGACACACAGTATTCTTTGCCTTGTCAAATATCTCTCCACCACATCACCTCCTGGAGCCACACCATTCCTAGCAATGAGTGAGCAGCTTTTGTAATTACTGTCTGTAGAAGATCTTAAAAGCAGTAAATCCATTTACTATTTTGTTAAAAAGTAATAATAAAGCAATGTAGGCTGATGGCTCTGGCAACAAGCCTAATAAACTTTTAAAAAATTAGACAGCAAAGATATCATTTCATGCAAGAGCATGATGAAATATTTTCATGGATGAATGCGGGAGGCCCATGGAGGCAAAAAGTTAGCATTCTAGTTTGTAATAGTTTGACACGCAATTAACAATCATCCATATTAGCAAAAGCATTTTATTGCAAAAAAGTACATTTGTAATGAACAATATTAGTGATGTTCATAAGTGGGCTATAGCAATATTAATGTTTTACTGTTACAGTTCTAACACACACACACACAAACTTCAATCAGTCAGCTCATGTGGAACCTCTGTGTCCTGGTCAGTACTGGTTCTCCAACCGCAGGCCTGGCCTCAGAGTTAGTAAGACATACATTTTTAAAGTGATGTCAGTCAGGAAGTCTGAACAGCCTACAGCTATGTTAATATATTAAAGACTATATCGACTTGTTTCTCATTACGACTTTTAGAAAACGATAGAAGTCTAAAAGGTATTCCCGGGGGTGAAAGAAAAAGTCTTGGCTGTCTGCAATACACAAGGTCATGCTAGGTACAAAGAAAAGTGAAACGCTCTGATAGTACAGTAAACTTCCTCTTTATTAAATGTCCTCTACAGCCCTTACCTGTCAATCACACCTGACTCCCATTAAGTTCTCCTGGTCCTTAAAATCCCTCTGACACAACTTCCCTCTCCACCACACCACCACCCCTCCAAACAAGCACGATCATCCTTCAATGTCAGCTCATCGATTGATCTAGCGCTAAAGCCCAGGCCGTGAGTTGGCGTGGTCAGATACAAAGCCACACAGGGCAATTCATCACCCAGACCCGAACGCTTAGTGTGACAGTATGGGGGTGGAGGGGGGGCTATTCAACCTGGAGTGCTGCCTGCCTGGCTGGCTGCCTCCACGCCTGACCCCCAATGGACCGGCGGGGGGAGACAGTGGGGGCATCATGGAACTGTCAGTGTCAGCTCAACTCCCGGCTCTGTTATTGACGCCCCCGGCCCGGCGCTGGCAGCACCGCAACAGGGCCACAATTAGCGCCAGCGGATGACAACTAACCGATAAGTTTGAACAGCAAACCCCTTTCTACTGCCCACCTCAGCGTGGCTCCATTGTTCAGGTCTATGTAGAGAATCCCCACTAACAGAGTTCACAAACAGACGTAGTTAGGAAGGCAGACGGGCAGGCGGACACATAGACACGCAGACTAACAGACCGTAGCTGCTATTTTTTTTATTGTTTTTTTGTCATATCTGTAAACTCTATAGCAGGGACAGAGGCTCACAACCTTAATTCCTCAGGGTATCCCAACTTCAAAGTAGTCTATGAGCCATGATTACATTCTTTAAACAGCCATTTCAAACTTCTGCAAAGTTTTACCACAGCTAGCTAAAATCAATACAGGTAATCTAATCAGGTGTGAGCATAAAGAAAAAGATTTAAACAAAAAAAATCTAAATCCCCTGAAATCAAATATTTGGTTTGATGTCAGTTAAAGGTAATTTGGCCATTGAAGAGTAAAGTCAAACACATTGATTGGTGCAATTGATTTTTTTCTAGAAGTGGCAGAAATACCCTTTAAGTACACCACCAGCTTGATTTTGTTTAATTTAAGGACCTCTGAAAATGTGGTTGTATTAAAACTAAATTCATTAAATTCTACATTGTACAACAACAATTGTGACATGTTTTATGTAGACTATTTCATAATAATAATAATAATAATAAATCCTAATAACACCTAATTTTCTCAAATGTTACTCTTCTACCAAACAGGTTTCATGATAATTGATGTGAAATATTAAGTTTGAGTACACATATTCTCTTAGAGAAAGTAATTCAATCTATTGATTGCAATAATCACAGTGTATATATACAAATATACAATGCATCCGGAAAGTATTCACAGTGCACATTTCCACATTTTGTTATGTTACACCCTTATTCCGAAATGGATTAAATTCATTATTTCCCTCAAAATTTCCAGCAGCATTGAAGGTCCCAATGAGCACAGTGGCCTCCATCATCCATAACTGGAAGAACTTTGGAACCCCCAGGACTCTTCCTAGAGCTGGCCGCCCAGCCAAACTGAGTGATCGGAGGAGAAGGTCCTTAGACAGGGAGGTGACGAAAAACCAGATGGTCACTCTGACAGAGATCCAGCATTGCTCTGTGGAGAGAGAACCTTTTAAAAGAACAACCATCTCTGCAGCACTCCACCAATCAGGCCTGTTTGGTAGAGTGGACAGACTGAAGCCTGCCTGGAGTTTGCCAAAAGGCACCTGAAGGACTCTCAGACCATGAAAAACTAGATTCTCTGGTCTAATGAAACAAAGAATTGGCCTGAATGGCAAGCTTCATGGCTGGAGTAAATCAGGCACTGCTCATCACCAAGCCAATACCATCCCTAAAGTGAAGCATGGTGCTGCAGCATCATGCATTGGGCAGGTTTTTCAGTGGCAGAAACTGGGAGACTAGTCAGGATCGAGGGAAAGTTGAATGCAGCAATGTACAGAGACATCCTTGCTGAAAACCTGCTCCAGAGCGCTCTGGAACACAAAGTGGGGCGAAGGTTCATCTTCCAACAGGACAACGACCCTAAGCACACATCCACGATAACAAAGGAGTGGCTACGGGACAACTCTGTGAATGTCATTGAGTGGCCCAGCCAGAGCCCAGACTTAGATATCTCTGGAGAGTTTTGAAAATGGCTGTGCACCGACGCTCCCCATCCAAGCTGATAAAGCTTGACAGGTCCTGCAAAGAAGAATGGGAGAAACTGTCCAAACATACGTGGCAAGCTTGTAGCATCATACTCAAAATGACTTGAGGCTAATTGCTGCCAAAGGTGCTTCAACAAAGTATTGAGCAGAGGCTGTGAATACCTATGTATGTGCTTTTTCAATTTTTTTTAATAAATTTGCTAAAATTTCAAATACACTTCTTTCAAAATTGTCATTATGGGGTATTGTTTGTAGAATTTCGAAAAGAATAATTAATTTCATCCATTTCAGAATAAGGGTGTAACATAACAAAATACTTTCTGTACATACCGATCATATGCTCATCTAAATGCTCAATGTACTTTTGATTTATTTACACTACTGCTGTACATATACAATACATACTGTATATCTAGTTATTACTGTATATACAGTACACTTACAGTCATCTTGTATGTTTTCCACATCCTCATCTGCACTAATATTTGCACCTATACTTCTTTTTGCACAGTCTGGGTAAGATGCTAAACTACATTTCATTGCCATGGTTTTGTACTCTGTGTAATGACAATAAAGATTAATCTAATCTAAATGTCTTCCCAAACAAAGTCCAACTGACAGTTTGAAGTAATTATAGAACCATATAGGCAATGGAAACTAATGTTAATATCATAATATCATGTTTGTGTATAACAAACCTTTGTATGTTTATACAGTCTGTTGTTAACTGTTGAACATATAGCATCACTTAATTAGGATCCAAATAAACAAGATATAGAGACAGACAGGGTCCAACTAATACTACTGCAGAGACACTGTACAGCATATGACGTTTTGGACCTACCATTGGCTAAGAGACACATGCTCAGCTTATATTCATGTACAGAAACGTTTAAAAGGAAGATAAAAAGAACGTTGACTTGTTGATTTGTATGCTGGGTCATGCAAAATGCCTCAAGCATCTCTCTCTCCTGAAGTTACCGAAGAACATAATTTATATATATACAAAAATGTGAGGGGTGTACCACTCACATTTTTGTAAATATTTCATCATAACTTTTCATGTGACAACACTGAAGAAATGACACTTTGCTACAATGTAAAGTAGTAAGTGTACAGCTTATATAACAGTGTAAATTTGCTGTCCCCTCAAAATAACTCAACACACAGCTAGTAAGGTCTAAACCGCTGGCAACAAAAGGGAGTACACCCCTAAGTGAAAATGTCCAAATTGGGCCCAATTTAATAGCCATTTTCCCTCCCTGGTGTCATGTGACTCGTTAGTGTTACAAGGTCTCAGGTGTGAATGAGGAGCAGGTGTGTTAAATTTGGTGTTATCGCTCTAACACTCTCTCATACTGGTCACTGGATGTTCAACATGGGATCTCATGGCAAACAACTCTCTGAGGATCTGAAAAGAAGAATTGTTGCTCCACATAAATATGGCCTAGGCTATAAGAAGATTGTCAAGACCCTGAAACTGAGCTGCAGCACGGTTGCCAAGACCATACAGTGGTTTAACAGGACAGGTTCCACTCAGAACAAGCCTCGCCATGGTCAACCAAAGAAGTTTAGTACACATGCTCAGCGTCATATCCATGGTTGTTTTTGGAAAATAGACGAATGAGTGCTTCCAGCATTGCTGCAGAGGTTGAAAGGGTGGGGGGTCAGCCTGTCAGTGCTCAGACCATCAAATTGGTCTGCATGGCTGTTGTCTCAGAAGGAAGCCTCTTCTAAAGATGATGCACAAGAAAGCTTGCAAACTGTTTGCTGAAGACAAGCTGACTAAAGACATGGATTACTGGAACCATGTCCTGTGGTCTGATGAGACAAAGATACATTTATTTGGTTCAGATGGTGTCAAGCGTGTTTGGCGGCAACCAAATGAGATGTACAAAGACAAGTGCGTCTTGCCTACAGTCAAGCATGGTGGTGGGAGTGTCATGGTCTGGGCCTGCATGAGTGCTGCCGGCCCTGGGGAGCTACAGTTCATTAAGGGGAATCATGAATGCCAACATGTACTGTGACAAACTGAAGCAGAGCATGATCCCCTCCCTTCTAAAACTGGGCCGCAAGGCAGTATTCCAACATGATAATGACCCCAAGCCCACCTCCAAGATGACCACTACGTTGCTAAAGAAGCTGAGGGTAAAGGTGATGGACTGGCCAAGCATGTCTCCAGACCTAAACCCTATTGAGCATCTGTGGGGCATAATTTCATCATTGTTGTCACATGAAAAGTTATAATCAAATATTTAAAAAAAATGTGAGGGGTGTACTCCTCTTTCCCAATTTATCCCACAAACCCTGCCACGTTGGCAGCTCCGCAAGCCCACTTGACAGATGAGAGATGGCGACGGGCGCTCACATTGTTCATCTAACAACAAGCCACAGAGCCGTCAGATTCCTTTCATACTGCTCTTCCAACACAAAAACTTTAGTCAGCTCATGTGTTATGATTACACTCACTAACTATACTTCCGTGACTGAACTTATATGTGTCCGATGTCCAATTAACATGTCGCTGGAGAGAGACGTGGAAAAGTAGACATTCCTACTGTTCTAACCCAAATCCCAGGCAGCATTATGCAGATTTGCCCTGCCTTGTGCTGGGTGTCTGGGCAATGTTGGAGAAGCCATAGTCAGGCTCGAACCACTGACTATCATGACTTAGTATGTACTACAAAAGAAAGGCCACTTTCGTGTCCATTTGAAATGTTAAGAAGAACTGAGATTAATATTGTGTCTTAAAAGCATTTATTGGCCTATAATATAGACCACATGTAAAGACAGTCCTACTTGGTCTGCATGTTGGCATGTTCTTCAGTGTATCCTGAAAATGTCTTAGTTTGATGCAGATTATAATTTATTATAAGGGATTTGTGTTTAATTTAGGATCAATCAAGTTGATATGGTAAAGCTATACAACTCTGAACCAGGGTCTGTGTGGCGTAGTGTGCCTTGCAGTAAAGTGTACATCATGATAGTCAGTGGTTCGAGCCTGACTATGGATTCTCCAACTTTGCCTGGACTGGACCTCCAGCACAAGGCAGCGCAAATTGGCATAGCTCTGCCAGGGATTTGGGTTAGCACATTACCTGCCTTTAACATTTGAGGTGACAGGTAACCCCTGGTCCTATGCCTTCATTATAATTGAATTCGAAAAATGTGATTGTGAAAGGGGCACTGCAGAATTTGGTGCAGTAAATACATAAATACTTTCTCTTTCAGCAACCAATCTGTAGAAAATGCATTTTATAATATAAAAAAATAAAAACTGGGGAAAAAATACTCTTTAGATCTTCACCATCCTGCATCTGTCGAGAGGGGGTTGTGGAGCTGCTGATATAGAAGTGTTAGTGTGGAAAATTGGACAAGAGCAATTGGGGGTAAGAAAAAAATAAAAAATATACTTGAACTAATAATTAAGAGGTGATCTGGTCTACTCCCACCTACGTTGTGAGATGTTCTGGAGTTTGTGGTGGGAAAGAAGCAGTGTGACATGTTTTCATTAGGCTTGTGCTTATATGCCCAGCTGTTATACATAAAAACTGAATTAATTTAAGACAAAATCATTAATAGTCATTTTCTAATATACCAATACAACCCCAAAATCCATGCACAGACTGGTAGGTGTGGGTAGGTAGCAGGAACTAATAAATGACAATAATCAGAACACTCTACCGCGAAACGCATTGTTCGCCTTCAATAGAGTTGTCATTTTCTAATAGTTGGGATTTCTTTGTAAAAACAATATAAATGATGGTTATAATAATAATAATGATGATAATATTATTATATATATGATAAAATGTGACACTAAATTACACTGAAGAGGACTGATTTCATGGAATGACCACACGTATTACAGTCGTACCTGCTGAGGCTGGAAGTCAGGCAACATGATGGTGGTTGCGCCCACCCACAGAGGGCAGAGCAGCTTGTTGACCACTCCGTGGACGTGGTGCAGGGGCAACGTGTGGAGAATCACATCATCTCTGGCCCAGCCCCACTCTGCCACCAGCCCCTGGACCTGGAAGATGGAGTACAGACCATTAGCTATCCACTCAGCTATTCGCTCAGTGTTTTCCTTCCAGTTCTTTGGACATTTTACTTTCAATATAATGATGGGTAGCTCACTTAAAAGCTTCCATGTGCGTTTTCCTGCCGGAAGGTTTCTTTCTGCCACCCTTTATCAAACATACTTTCAGTAACCGCAGTGAAAAGGAGAGTAAAAGCCGTCTTTAGTGAGAAGCTAGACAGCTGGAAAGAACCGAGGGAATGGAAAGTACCCCAGCCGTCAGCCGTCCCTCCTGGTCTCTGCTCTGAGCTCTCTCCCTGGGCTTGTCATTTCCAAACCAAGCTCCGCCTTAATTGAGGGTGATCTAATTTTCCACTCTATTGGACATGCAGGTCAATTTTGGTAGAAATTTTACTCCAAAAAATCCTCCACTGCCTGAAGAGCCCCATGTAATGAAATAATTTGGGTGATTATTCAAAGAGCTCATGTGGAACAAAAGCAAAACGACACTGTGTCCATCGTATCTGTTGTCGGGGGAGGGGGTCAATCCTTGTACTGTCACTAGGCTGTAGAAAACTGTCTCAACAGAACCCCTAATTCCCCAAGGATGGCTTGATCAAATCTGTTTCATGTTTTGCCTGATTACGGTACATGTTTCTCAAATTCCAGTGTTTTTTTTAGGTTTCTAGTTTTCCCAGTGTTTGATTGTCAGTTTACTCTCAAAATCACACATTTATATCTGAAGAACATTACCAGTGAATGTTCAAAGTCTAGTGGGGGAAGAGATACCAGACAAAAGTGTCGGGATAGTAAACAAAAGGTCACTTGTTACATTTCTTTAGACGAAATGATGAAAAAATAATTAAAATGAACACCACACGCAGAAATGGAAACAATGGACCCTCTGTGGTGAGGTGTGAGAACTGCTCCGTCAACAAGACGACAAATTGCAAGACAAAATGTTGTGTAAAGTGAGCAGTACTGCGATTTCTGCAGTTGGAAAGTCACATATGTATGCTTGGCTTTTGTCGTTGCTGTAATTCTACTCTATGATCTACATTTCTGTGGAAGTAAAAAAACAAGCACTAAATAGTTTGTCGGGAACAATTTAGCTGTCTAAATTGCTTTCTATTTTTTTTATATAAAAAACATGGCTTTGAGGTTTGGTAAGTGAAAGTGAGTATCAGGAGGATGCTACAATGAATTAGTTGGTTTGATTTCAAACTGCTGTTGATGTAATTCCTCTAAATTCCACAAGGGGAAGCAAACTAGGAATCTCTGTGGATTCTGTAATTGTGTGTGATTTCTACATGACAGTTTTCATAGGATAATTCACAAGAGAAAAAATGCTAATGAAATTCATGATACCAACAACAACACATGAAAACCTAACAGTGTCACTAATAAAAATGATAGAAAATATTGGTCCAAACATCATAATTACATAAAGCACCAATTTGATCAAATACCTATCTGGCCTTAAAACAATAGATAATTGTGAAAAACATGCATAAAGTCACATCCTAGAAACCCATTCACCATAGCACAGATGTTTCTGTGAGTGTGGAGAACCCCTTTGGGTCTGCCTGTCGTCCCGCTGGTGTATATGATCATGGCCGGCCGTTGGGCCCAGTCTGTGATGCCAGGCTCTGGCTGGGTTTTCGGGCCTTCCAGCAGGGAGCAGAGGTCAGATGTTGGAGGTAGATGCAGGCAGGGAAGCCCAAGCTGGTGGGCCAGTGGTTCCAGGGTGTCAACGTACGGATGCCCAGCCACTAGCAAGTAGCTCTGGGAGTCAGAGACGATGTACTCCAGCTCTGACAGAGGGTGCTTCCTGTAGAGGGGCACCGCTGTGCCGCCACACATCCAGGACGCCCATTGGGCCACCGTGTATGAGGCATCGTTAGCACACAGGAAGGAGATGCGCTTCCCCTGCAGGTCCCCAGAGGGACAGTCCAGAGCTTCCTTGATTCGCCGCGCTAGGCCCCTACTGCTGCCATACAGGTCCTGGTAGCTGTGACTTCTACTGTTGTCCACTATAGCCAGCTTGTCTCCGAACATAAGGGCACGTGAAAACACTGGGTATTCGTCCACTGCTGCAGCCCGCCTGGTTATGGTGGAGGTATAAGTTCTCTTCAAAACTGGTCCCAGCAGCCACAGGGCTGGTCCTGCCTCACAACGGTTCCACAAGGCAGGGAAGGCAGAGAACCACAGAGGAAGTGAGTGACGAACCGACACTGACAACATGGTGGGTGGTTATGATGCAGAGTCACGAACAATTTCCTCATAGAACATGCATCCTCCTGATGTAAAGTCACAAAATTGTCACTTTAGAATACCTGTTCATTTGGAGACAAAATGAAGGTAAACATTACTATTGTAGAAGTAGATTGTTTATACTTAATAATAAGCTAGTGACATATCTGCATTTTGGACAGCTTTGCTGTTAGCTCTGATATAGCGCTGTGCTGGCTAGTCTGTCGGAACCGTCTAGCTGTGAAATGTATTGTATGAAAGGAAAGTATCATCAGGATCATGCAGTAACACGGATTACAATCCAAACAGTGGAGTGTGAGCAGTGGTGGTTGTTAAACTCTTGTTATAAGGTTATACAGTAAAACTAACATTTTCAGTGGGAGTGAAATAGCTCTGTAACTTCAGCAAGAAATATGTACTTTAATCAGCTGACTTGATCTTTGGACTTGAAATTAATGGTGCAATTTTCTAGTAAATTATACTGTTTCCGTTTTAACTACCTATTTCTATTAATGAATATCATGTACAAAGTTGGCAAGTTGCCGAACATCCAACTTACTGAGCCAGCCGAAATGAGTCCATAACATATGTAGCTAGCTTTGCATGAGCCTCCTGTTCTTAATTCAACCGTGGCTGTTAGCGTGCCTGAGCGGTAGAGAACGGATTGTAATAAGAAGTCACGAAAAGTCATAAAAATGTTATCTTATCTATGAAGTCCTGAAGCTTGAAAGTTGACATTGGTTAGCTAACTCATGCTGTTTAAGAAGCCGATTTAAGCGACAAAAACTGAACTTTTTTATATTCAACCTGATCCGTGGTAATATTAAATTATATCCATTTCATAAGGACGAATATTTTCTACAAGATAGTAATTTAAAGCTCCCGCTAATGTAAATATTCACCTTACTGTAACACCGGTCATTTTAGAGAATGTACGTCTGTGTAAAATTCCGGGTGGAAACATGTGCTGCGTTTTAAGGTTCTTGTTGTCAAATAAAGTAATACTCCCTCTGAGCCTGAGAAGTGTCCTAATACAACTATAGAAATAGTACACGCATGTCCTATGCACTGCTTTGTTACTTTAACGAATAAACGTGTCTTTATTACTATGTTATGCTACACGTTTTAGAAAAATGCAAGTAGCCATAGCATATACAAATATTGGATATAACCAAATGTCCAGTTGATAATGCAAGTCAATAACTGTTATTTACATTGTTCTAAATATATCACATTTCATCATAAGTATGAATGCAATTTGCACTTTTCATGTTTTTATACATTTTATAACAGTTTCTACAGCATTTCGGTCAACAATCAGTAGACAGCTTTACCGACCACACAGAAAAACCTCTGTGATCAACAATAACACAATAGTCAATGTCAAATTGGTAAAGCTCACTTTGGGAGTTTGCAAAATATATGTGACTCTCCAACTCCTGTTGCCTAAACCTGGCCGCATCTGTTGTGCAGAATCTGACTAAGACTCCTGTTGTGAAAATGTGTCAATTGAAACTGAGACATGGGCCAAGAGAGAGAGAATGTGAAAATGGAAAATGCACCGCACTGGGTTATTTTGGCATTAGATCACTCTATGCCAGTTCTTCAGCGTGCCAACTAGCTTGGCATCATCTCACAGAGCTGGGCACATTCAGCCACCAGCTGGCAGTCGCGGGCCTCAGATAAGAATTGTTCAGACATGGCACTCATTCAAAAAGTTTTCACTTCCCTGAACCCCTACATTGCAAACGAGGATGGCATGTTCCTGCAAAACTGGAGGCTTTGTCTCAGAAAAACTCCCCTCCAGTTTCAGAAGTAGTATCGTCAAAGGAAGAGCCATTCCATTCGCAGAGAAATCGGCAGTCGAGAAGATGCAACCAGCAGCTATATAATCTCCATAGAGCATCCCTTTATCTGAATTTTGGCTGAGTAATTATTCATACAGATGGCACCCCTATACTGATGCAACCTAAACTGTCAAATGTGGATACATGTTTTTTCTCCTTTTCTACTTTGGTCACAAACACCATGTTTGTTTGGATTTAAAACGGCTTATATGCGGTTGTCGAGGTCAGCCATGTCGCTGACATATGGGATACGGCAGATTTGGAATTCCAGCCATTTAACACTACAGACGAAGCGGCTCTGGAAAGAAACACTCTGGGATGGACACAATGGGGGTGCACGGGGAACCTGGCGAACAGAAGCTTGGCACTCGGCTCCTCTCTCACGATGCCAGCCGGCGCCCGCCGCCTTGACGGAGCTCCAGAGCAAGCGGGCACCTTGGCCGGCAGTGGGCGCCAACTCCCCTTTTGGTTGGCACAGGGCTGGCATGGAAGACGTCAGATAGCAGAGAGCGAGTGAGAGTAGGAGAGGACCCCCTCGTATCTGAGGGAAAGAGATGAGGGAGCGGGGAGTAGAAACCGTTGGGAGTGCCAGAACATGTGTCAGGTTGGCACCATGCGAGAATGTCTTGGCAAGCGCCTCCAATCTCCCCCTCTTGCCCTGCTTGGAACACATGGTATGTCGGCAGCGGCATCTGGCCGCGTTGACTCTCAGCAGCTGCGCTTTGTCTTCGCCAGTTGGGACACTTGGCACCGCCACTTCATCAACTACCTGTGGATCCTCCCGGGCGTGGAGGGGGCGATGAATTATTCTGAGCTGCAGCTGCAAACTTGAATTTCATCCAGGAGATGTAGCACTGTAAACATGACTGTCTCCACACCACCCACAAACCAAGCACCAGGGAAGCGACCACATGCGCTCGGACTGAACCCTAGCCGTACTCTCCTTGGGTGATGATTTATTTCATGCGAAATATCAAGATAACGCTTTTTGTTGAGGAATTTGTTGAAGCCAGCAGACTCTTTGTCTGTACATAGTGAACACAAATGCATTCCGTCTTTGCTATGGAATGATTCCAGAAGAATGGATGACCTTTCCACTCTTTTTTGAGGCTTTTCAAAATGATCGATGTGGAGGCACTGGGGTTACTGGGAGCTTTAAAATATTTTTAAACTCTGAAAGGAGATATGACAGGGCCAGAACAAGAGACTGAATCCTTGTTAACATGGTGTTTCTCCTGCTTCAGAGCTATTGGAAAGGAATTGTATCACATTCTTTGCTAAGGCTGGATAGCTGTGCTCTATGCAATCTTTGGGACTTGTTTGGGACCTCACTGATGCCTAATTCTCCCCATCTGTGCAGAAACATGTTTGGTTTATGCAGCACCGTTAATTAAAACGTCTGCTATGAAAGCCCCACATGCTACCTTTCTGGGGCAATTCCCTGAGCTTACTGCCGGACCCTTTTGCAAACGTCAGCAGTTCCATCTCCTACGGTGATTATAGAGTTCTCACACCAATCAGTTGTAAGGAGTATATACGGTATCTTCTCAGGATAACTGTCATGTTCTTTCAAAGTAACATGAAGAGAAACCTCTCTAGTTTAGTAACTTTTTTTTGTTTTGTTGCATTAACCATGAATGTTAGATTTGCATTTAAACTTAGCAAGTCAGACATATACATCACTTTGCTGCCTGGGGTTTGCCCCTAGCAAGCTACATGACCTAATTTAGATTTGAAGCACTGTTTTTTACGTTGAAATTGAAAAGTATTTTGTAGACGAGCAGATCATTCCTGTCAAGATTCAAAGGCAGTTATGTTTCTGTGTTTATCTGATAGTGACCCACTGGGAGTTTGGCTCCATCTGTGTTGCTCTGACCCAGTTTAGCCCTTGGCCACGTCCAACTGTTCCACGTCCCAAACATATGTGCTGTGGCAGGGGGATAAGCGATCATCACCAAGCGGGACTGTGAAACACACACTGCTGATATGACACTGGACTCCTCTACGCGCTGCCCGTCTTCCCGCAGCATATGTCATCAGCGCCGGTCCCCAGGAATCATTCTCATTCTGTGGATTGATTGGACAAAACAAATTATTTTGTAAGGGGTATGTTTTTGTGTGGCGAATGCTAAACTTGATTTATCACATGGCATGAGTTTAGTGTTTATGCTGTCCTTTTGCACAGTGTGTGGTTGTAGGTACAGTATTTTTGCCTGTGACATCGGCTATAAGAAGTGCATTTTCACTGGTCTGGGAGCTCAATGTCTGACCTCGGATGCAACTTCATGCCACCCCATGCCACACGCCCTCTAGCACTGAGCTGGCCAACAAACAAACTAACAAACAAGCATGGAGTTGGCAGACTAGCCATGCAACACACCGGGCAGGGCAGTGGCACTGGAGGCATTACAAACGGCCTTTGTTGGCAGACGGGCATGTAGACAGTATCATTGTACAGAGCTGAGGCCCACTGGGGACCTTGGTGTGACAGGCACATATGGGGCACCAGACTGGCAATGAGCTGCTTATGTGAGCCACTGATGGGCTTGAAGAGAGGATCCGTCTGCAGGAGGGATTTACTGGCTCTATAGCTTACCACCTACTTACTGGGTGAGCTTTGACTCAATCAAAGTGGCCCGACCTGGTCAAAGCCAGTGCTGATATGATAGCCTGGGAGCTGCTTCCATCCTGTCCCACAAAGCCTGAACTGAAGCAGAGTTTCTAAATCCACAAGCTCAACAAGACACATCCAGGAAAATCTTGCAAATCAGACATAATGAACTGGAGTGAGGGTTCTGGTAATTACTGAGGGAATTAAAGAATTCTTCCAAGGTTGTACATTGAAACCATATCTATAAAAGCACAACCTAGATTGGAGCCAGTTTCTTAAGTATGAGAACAAAAACAAACCCCTTTTTGTTTTGCTCCAAAATGGCTTAACACCAAAGGAGTGTGGTCTATTTAACGGCATGCACGTTCATTTTGGTGCGACGCATAACCTAGATCACATGACCCGCTTCTGCGGATGAGCTTACCTACCTAAGGGTGCCATGACATCTCTTATGTGTGATCAAAGATTTCTGTTGGAGATGTGGATGTTAGACATCTTTAAAGCTTACCATCTTTGGTGGGTATTGTGACATTCAGACATTGCAGGACAAGCATTTGGATGAATGGGAAGAGGGTCATAACTAGTAAAGCTGCCTGCAGGTATCTACAGCCTGTACTCTGAAGCGTACAACACAGGCTTCATTAGAGGCTTCAGAGAGCAATGGACCCACTGATGGTTTCCCACTAATGACTTATTGATCGTACTCTTTCTCTTTCAACTTCTTTCCAAGGATCCAACAATTGACCAGGACAAACAATCAGGACTTTCCTGAATTGCACTCCCGGAGTAACTCTTACTTCAAAGATCAGGCATCACCGCGAACCGCCACAGTATAGTAAATCGTTGTGTAGTTGTTTTTTTAGTTGGAAACCTTGAAAGTAGTCAATTCATCTGAATGCGCTGTTATATTACAAACAGATGTCAGCTTTGATTCTTTAATTGAATCCATATACATCCTCTTACACGATATGTTCCTAATTTAATAAGGGTGAAATGGCCAAATTCCTTCCTGGGTTCACAGGCAGTAATTTTGTTTGTTATTTCTGTTAAAGCATTGCATGTGTTTGCAATACATGATGTCTGTATGGTTTATGTGGCCATGAGAGAAATAAATCACCTGAACCATACATCCTTCTTATTTCGGTTTAGGACTTATTCATTTCCTCTATCCTATTTCTCAGTGAAAAGCTTGGCATCCGTCTGTCTTCCGCTTCACTCTCATTACAATCCTCCTCCTCCCCCCACTGTATCTGAGACTGGCACACAGCTTGGGTGGTGTGTTCACAGGGAGACCGTGCCATATGCTGTCTAGCCTCACAGGGAGGATGCGACTGTACCAGCTCAGTTGCAGTATACGGCTGGTATAGCACAGAAGAAGGCTGTCTCATCACAAAGCTTCTTTTGCTCTGAAGGCAAGCTTGCTTAGAACAGTTATATCTCATTTAATGTAAAGTTTACCCCCAATTTGGTTTTGATCACGACATATTTAATATCCCATAAATAATCAGACTTATTCAGTCAGACATAAAAAGCCTGTTAAATAACATCTAATAGCATGCAAAATAAAATAATACGATATTTACACATAAAGTACAGTGCTATATTGTATAGTTTTACACATATTGTACAGTACAGACCTATATTGTATACAGTTTTACACATTGTATCTATAAAGACACTCTGTAGCCTTAGTGTTCCTCAATTATTATCTTTCAGTTCTTTGTTCTGACCTTCTCTCCGTGGTTGGTTAGAGGTGCACATACACTCCCAGCTTGTGTGCTGTTTATTCTATGAGCTTCCGGCTCATGACAGACATCTCACATGTTTTTAACAGGAGGACCTCAGAAAGCCCTCCATACTCGTGAACACTTCACGCCTGTCGTAAACAACCAGAGAACTGTTGGGATTGATTCTTGAAAAATGGTCGACCTTGTAGCGATTGGACTGTCAATGCCTCCCCACAGCTTCAGATAAGAAGTCATAAAAAATTCATCACAGGCAGAGATGTGAAATGTGAAAAGCTTTTGTTCTGAGGCGCCACATCTCAAGTCTTAAAGGGGCTCTGAACTTTGTTTTTCCTGTGTAGGCCTACTCTGACTGGGGTTGTGGGGGTGGGGTTTAGGTAGAAAAGGTGAGTGTGCGCATTGGGGGGGATGTCGTGTTCAGAATTCATCTTGTCTGTGTATTCATTACCACTTTGCATTTCAAGCAGAGGGGGTTCAGTGCTCCACTAAATCGCAAGAAGGATTGTTAGGCACGCGTGTTATTAATTTTTTTTAGGTCCCGTGGCGTCTGTATGAATCTTAATGCTGCTGACGGGGCTTGTGCGCTATCGACTTTCTTTAAAATATGAAGAAGCTTGCTGGAAGCGCCCAGGGTCATTAGATGAAGAGTGGGCGCAAAGCCCTCTCTGAGGCAGGCTGGCTTCACCGTGTTAAATGTGCTCTTAAAATATTCATAATCATACTTGTACGCA
>JACXGM010005573.1:0-15852 GCA_016801145.1 Umbra pygmaea | reverse complement strand
AATTCATGGAAATGTTGCGTAAAATAGAAGCCACAACGAATGCTGCGACTTGAGTAGTGTACCTGTTCTATCCAAACACCTGACGCGCATTTTCATCATGTGCCAAATATTCGTTCAATTAGGCCACACTGCGTGTTTGCGTGTGTTTTTGATTAAACAGCATTTTACGCACTTGCTGGCATCATAAATTGTGTCATCATTAACCATGTATTTAACGGATAACTGTTGTCCCCTTCACAGCCACCCAACCAAGGGGGGATTCCTCATGGCAAAGTTGCCATAAATGAGTCGTGGCTTGAACCTGAGTAATTCTGAGTAAAGACATGGGTGATTTTACTATTAGCATCGCAAATTACGTGTGTATACTTGATTGATTGAATGGGTTCCCTTGAGGTTGATGTATATCAGTGCAAATAATTCATTATGAATAATTTGACTAAATGTGTACACTAGATGTATACCTATTTTTCACATTTTCGGACATTACAATGACTTCCTCGTGTGGTAATATTTTTACTTCTAATTATGTATTGCAATAATAAAGAACTGCTGCATTTGTGTAGATGAGAGGAGCAAAGTGAATGCGCGTTGTGCACAATCTACATTATGGTTAAGCATGCGCGCTTAAAATAGCATATGAATAACACGCCACTGACTTTAAACCAGGTTTTTCCTGGTCAGTGGCGGAATTGTTTTTGGGGACTGCAAGATAGCACCAGGGAACGTTTGCGCCGGAACACGCCTCTTCTTTTCGCTGAACCGCCCAACGAATGCAAGTTCATTCCCTAATTTACCGACGGGCGTCTGTGGAGGGAAAAGTCCCATATGCGTCGGGTGTAAGATAGGAATGATACATGCGTTTGTGTAAAAAGTCAATTGCGCTCGGTGTAAGATAGGGCCCATACTCTCATTTCGTCCAGACATGATAATTGTAACTCATTGTACTCTGGAGTTTGCCAGTCATCTATATCAAGATTGCAGCTTGTTCAGAATGCGGCTGCTAGACTGCTGACTGGTGCCAAAAAGAGGGACCACATCACTCCGATACTCGCCTCTTTCCATTGGTTACCAGGCAAATATAGAATAGATTTTGTGTTGTTTTGTTTATTCATTTTTAAGGCATTACATGGTTTGGCTCCTCTTTATATTTCTGACCTCCTTAAGTTGTATTACTCTTCTTGGACTCTGAGATCATCTGATCAGCTTCTTTTAGATATTCCTTTGTCTCCATTGAAATCAAAGGGTAATTTGCCATTTTGGTTGTGGCCAGACTATGGAATAATCTTCCCCTTACAATCAGGTCCTCCCCAGTATTGCTGTATTTAAATCCCGTCATAAAACTTATATTTTTTCGTTGGCTTTCTAAATTGGCCTAGAGACTTTTGTGTTAAATTGGCCTGTCTTT
The DNA here is from genome assembly GCA_016801145.1 of Umbra pygmaea. Classification (NCBI taxonomy): domain Eukaryota; kingdom Metazoa; phylum Chordata; class Actinopteri; order Esociformes; family Umbridae; genus Umbra; species Umbra pygmaea. The sequence continues at coordinate 14,447 of JACXGM010005573.1, read as the reverse complement.
TAAACTGTGACTTTTTAATGTTTTCTACCATATAAGTTCTTGAAACGGCTTGGCCTGACAAGCAAGGCTGCAGTTATCCCTGTTGCTTGGTCACATATTCCTACCAAACTTTTCTCTTTTAGTCAACTTTACATGAATATACTTTGATACAGCACTCTGTGAACAGCCAGCCCTTTCAGAAATGACCTTCTGTGGTTTACCCTCCTCATGGAGGGTGTCAATGAGTGTCTTCTGGACAACTTCCCATTCAGCAGTCTTCCCCATGATTGTGGTCGTGTGTACTGAACCAGACTGAGGGATAAAAGGCTCAGAAAGCTTTTGCAGGTGTTTTTAGTTAATTAGCTGATTACAGCACTTCTCAAGTCCACATTTCTGTATTACAAATTCTTTATTCTAATATTTTGAAATATTTTTGATTTTCCTGAGCGGTCAGCCGTAATAATCGAGGTGGAAATTAAAAAAGACTTGAAACACTTTTTGTAATTATAATATTATAATTTTTTGTATTATAATATTATAATTTTTGTATTATAATATTATAATTTTTGGAGAAGAACTTGTATAGTGTCCACACATTCTTCTTCAAAAGCAGGATTTATTATGGAATAGGCCCCATTCAGAGGCAGCATTTTTATGATGTCATCATTTAGACTTCTCACAAATATATTTTAGAGTATTTTTAAAGTACAAAATACAAAACACTAAAGTATTTTGATACAAAATACTAAGCCATTTTTATTCACCCTATCAAATACAAATGACAAAATACTATTTTGTATTTGAAATATGTATGTGAAATACATATTTTAAATACATGTATCCTAAATAATGCCCATCCCTGCTTGAAGAACGAATATTTTTGTTCACTGACATTTCTCCTATCCATTTTTTGATGGTGGAATCTCTGTCACATTAAAGGAAAGACAAAAAACAAGATGAATGCCGAGTTGTGTCCTGTGTTGTATTTTTTTACCATGTTACTCATCAGGAATTCAAAACCTGAGAAGCCCAGGACTTCATTTGCCATCAGAGATTGTGTCAATCACTGTGACTCTGGGAGAAAGTGGTTTGTCAGGGCCTGAGGGGGCCACACTGACCTAAATACAAAACTGTGGACAGCAACAGTGACCATCTACAAGAGGGCACTGGGGAAATAAATATTCAAGTACTAACCAAGGTCTCCAATTCTAAATCACCTTTTAATCGTTTCAGATTGTGTACTTCATGTAAGTAATATACTATGTAAGAATTCTTGTCATTCACTATTAATTAATGAAAGGGAACAATCTTTGTGTGTTGATATTCTTAAGAAGTGGGGGGCCGTTAACTAGTTTCTGTTGGATGTGTTGTTGTTGTGAACATCGCGAACTGAGATCATGACAGTTGTTTGTATTGTTGATATTGTTCTTAGGAGTTACCGCGTAATCAAAACACTTGATGGAGCTCCTTAAAATTAAGACTCACTGGCCTAGTAAAGAGGATTTGGGTCCACAAAATCTTTTGTAACTGAAGACCCAATCAAGACAATGTGTGTCTACTCTAAACACACACACACAAACACACACACACATGAACACACACTGGCTCAATGTTGAATTTGAAACTGTATTTAAGAAATAAGACATAAAGCTGTGTGTTATTTGGCCAATATATAATGACTAAGAGCTGTTGTTATGCACAATGCATCATTGCATGCCAAGACACAGCACCACAGAAGCTTGAGATGCATTATTGTAATAATGAACAGGCTAGCAACATATCTTGAGTGTGATATCACACTGGGGTTTGTGATGTATTTCCAATATAGCATGTCTAAGTGCTGTGCCTATGAACAGCGCTCAGCCATGGTATATTGGCCATATACCAAACCCTCTCGTGCCATGGCTTTCAGCCAATTAGTATTAAAGATTCAAAGCATCTTGTTAATTTTAGACCATCCACCAGAAAAATGCTAACATTTTGATTTTAATATTATTGTGTTTTTTGTGATTTTTTCCAGATTTTCCTCCCTGCCCAATTCCCTCTCTAATCCTGCCTTGTTGGCAGCTCTGCAACTCTTTGAGCAGATCTGTGGGATGATGAGGGGCGTGGACGTTTCATCCAACCACATCGCCCGAGCACCCATACTTTTTTACACTGTTCACACAACACAGAAGCCTTTAGTCAGATCATGCATGGGATGAATATGTTCACCGACTATACTTTCGCTATTGAATTCACAGGCGCCCGATCTGAACACAAGGAGTCGCTGCAGAGATAGAATTATCTGAATTATCTAACCCAAATCTCGGGCAGCATGATTGTGCATGAACACATGACCATCAAGACTGTCCATGCAAAGAATTAGCCCGCTATGCCACGCGGACCCCCCAGAAATGCTACATTTTTTGTTCTAATTAGGTTGATGTGTTTTCTAATAGCAATAAGGTACCTCTGTGTTTGTGATAAATGGTTGCTGTAGGTAAGGACTGTATACTGTATTTAGCATTGCTATTAAACAGATATTTCTGCTCACGTATTACCCTTCTACTGTATGTCAATACTCCCCTTGTCACTAGTAAGAGTGCAATAGATAAGGGCAACTGCTGGAATCTCTGCTAATGCACAGGTATTGCCACTTTGATCTATTCACATTGTCTAAACCAACTTCATTCACAAGGCTGTGGTTAGAGATAAACTGCACCTGTCGCTCAACACTGGGTGACCTACTGATGCTCATCATAACTAAAGGACTTATGTGTCATAAAGACTCACACTGCTCTAAGACTCTATGAGGCTTGATGCGTGACATTGACGTCATAAACAGGGGAGAAAATATAATTTCCAAAGCTGCCCAGTAACAAGTGTTCACACCTGATTGGCTCTGGAGGAATTGTTACATTGGTTTGATCCATACCCCTGTCACCCAATGAAATACATGCTTTGTTACAGTACACTGCATATACTCTACACAAAGTGCAAGCCCTTTTGTCCAAAATACTTCTCCAAAGAATTATATTTAAAATACAGTATTCTGTTTCATTCATCTAGCTAACATTAGCAATGCTTGATATTTGTGACAGTTTAAAATAGCAAACATTGGTTAATGACAACATTTGCATAGCTATCCAAACTCAATGCTCTGAATAAACACAAAGACACATCCAGGGATTTGTATTTGTATTTCTTTATTTGGGATGTTAGTCTCTTCACTGTAAGATTTGGATACGGACACTCAGGTCACAAATGACTGAAGCATCTGATTGATCCCAAAACATTTTACTTGAGTCTGTTCTTGGCCCGCCTATTTCTGTTCTTGGCCCACCTATGTTGAAGATAATACATTTCTCCCTATCTTCTGGGAATACAGGGACATTCCTCCTGGAGCACCTTAGGGTAAAGTGCCTTGCCCATTGACACCCGTTTATCATCCCATCCAAACGACGGCACCCTATGCAGGGCAGTCCCCATCACTGCCCTGGGGCATTGGGAATGATCTTTTTAAATGTCTCTACATATGCGCAACATCTCCTTGAGAGCAACTCTCTGATGGCAACTCTCCGCTGTGCTCAAAGTTAAACTATTTTCAACTTTGACCCCCGCTGATGCTGATCTCCCGAAACGTAACCAATGGCACTTCAGTATATGGTGTTGACGTATACACAAATTATTTTTAAGAAAAAATATTTTTATGTTTATCAAGGTAGCCTGAACTACAATTTAATACTGAAATGTATGACTATATGGGTAATAAGTCATTGGCATTAAATAATTTCATTTAGAAAGGCAACAATTACTAGCATGTTAGCTAGCATGCAAACTATCTACAGTGCTATTACTGTATCAGTATGCGTACGACCTAGCGAAGACAAAAGCGTTGAATGCTGGTCATGGACAAGGCCCTTAAGGCAATGCTTGTGAGTGGCCATTCTAATTCAACCCTCTATAGGGCTTTTTAAACTACGGTAGATTTCAATATCTTTCAGCAACATTTACAAATCCGCTCAAGCTAATTTGTATTTACACTGCCTGAGCACTTCGTTCAGAAATCAGCCCAGCCCATTGACTTACAGTGAAGATATTCCCCTAAAAACACATTTCTCCTGGGCTGTTTGCAAAGCCCCGGGTGGGATCTTTTGAATTCCTCTCGGGCACTACCTCCAGAAGTCGCGTTGAATTTTAGAGAGACCCGCAAGTTTAAACAGTACAATTGTGTTTTGTCCCGATGTGTAGTCGAGTGGATTTGGAAAATGTTGCTGAAATCTAACAAAATCGATCATAGTGTAGAAAGCCTCTATGTGATCTGTCTCCACAGGCCGTCCGGCGGGGAACCTTAAACCTTACTGAAAGAACAACTAGAAGACGACAGGCTGAAGCACTGTTGTAATCAGGCACTATAGCCGCTTTCCGACCAAGTAGTTACAGGAACGTAGTTATAGGAACAGTCCACTTCTAAACAGTTCTACTAACTACTCTCCCCCAAAACCGGTTTTGCTCTTTGCCTTCGCACTGGTCAAGTGGCTATAGGAACTGGTAGGAGGGATAAGGGCGTGACGCAAGCACCACAACAAGCGTCGTCACTAGACTTTAGTGTAGCGCTGCTACATACACCATTTCACAGTTTAATGTTTGTAACACTGGGTGTATAATTGGAGATAAGTGTGTAAATCATCTTATGTATGCGGATGATCTGGTTGTTTTCAGCCCAAGTAGTGCTGGGTTCCTACCGCGGCTGTTCTTTCAGATTACGAGGCTGAACATTTTACAATTTTATAAAAATAATGTTGTGATGATAATGTCCTAACAACGGAGTTCGAACTGCGGCGTTTAAAAACTAGACTGGATTCATAGAAATTTAGTAGCTACTTAACACAGAAACACAAAAGACGAAGGCTCCAGCATGATATGTAGCATTATACGCCACAGACAAACGAAGCAACCGGTGTAATTTATAAGTTGGACCAATCAACGTGGACCTAGGAAAAGGCAAAAGGGAAAGACCCTGCTCTGGAGTAGGAGCTAAAAAGGTTATAGGAACGGCGGTGCGAGGAACTAAATAATCACGCAACTTCTTCTATCGGAACACAAGAAAAAGAGGGTTATAGGAACGTTATGTTCTAGGAACTGCAAAAATCCCTGCGGTCGGAATGCGGCTTATGTTGATATTTTGGTTTGTTTGCTACAAAAACAATAAATAACATCCAATATTCTAAAACATGGATTTCATGCATTACGTCATATAGAGCCCCATAAAATGTACATTTTTGTTGGTTAATTATTGTAGAATGCATGTAAAACATGAAGAATACTCTGTGATTTCCATATTGGCATGCCCCCAGGTTTTGAGAACCAGTGTGGCAATGTTAGATGGACATACAAATAGGTAAATAAAACACTATGTACATATCTTTCACTATTTCCCCATACGTTTTTAAATACACATATTTTGTCATTGTCAGTTCCTGCTTCCTGTCTGTAACATTTTCAGAATAAAAGAGATGTACCCAAATTTGATATGATGCTTTGACGCTGTCCTGCGTTATCAATTTTAAAAGTAGATCTCTCTGAAACCCCATGTCTTATTTTTATTGTATCTCACATGGAGGTCAAACCCATCCTGCCTGACTTCTGCAGCGTGGTGCCTGTGGTTTGGGAACTTGACACATATATATGCTCGGAGCCCTCTCTCATGCAATGTCCCACTGTTCCTGTTATGATGTAAATAACCTGAACTTATAGCTGAAAGTCTGCACTTTGAGCTCATTTTAATTATTTGATGTTAACTCCTATAGACAGCTGAAATAATGATAATTAAGTCAATGTCACGCCAGAGTTGTGGTGTCCGAGCTCCAGCTTGGCCTCCTGTCTGTCCCCTTCCTCTCTGTCGCCGCCTACCTGGCTTCTGCTCACTCTCTCCCTGTCAATAAAAGTAATAAAAAATACCCCCAAAGAAATCTTTTAAAAATGAACTTTATTTTAAAGAAATTCAGATCTTACTGTATATTGTAGGGTCAGAGTTATGTTTTGAGGTATTGTATCTAAGGAATCCTCCCATCACTATTTACAGACACTGATAGTACACTGATAAACGATGTAACCTTAAAACTGTAGCACAGCTAGAATAGCATCGTCCACTTAGGGCCAATTTAGATTGCATAAGATGTCAAAAAGCAAAAAGTATCGTTCACGTAATTTGAATAATAATTTCCATGCTGGTTCTATTTACATTGCCATGTTACATGATGGCAATCACACGATTGTGGGTGTGTCATGGATTGTCCTGCGAGACACCTCAAGTACATTTCTCATAGAAACCAGACCAGCCCATTGATCTACTCATGAAGAATTTCCCCACCAAAAACATTTCTTCAGACATTCTTGAACAATTCCATTTACATTTGCAAAGCTCTGGGTGGGATCTCTTGAAAACGCCATTGGAGCTATATAAACTCTGAGAGTTTATAACTGCTGATGTAAAAAAGGCTATATAAAATACATTTGCTTGACTGATTAATTGATTGAATAGCAGCATTGTGTCAGAATCTGAGTTAAGCTGGCAGAGTGATGTAGTGTCCAAGACACAGAAAGACCAGTATGATAATTAATAATAAGTAAAAAATAAATTTTGCAATATTTTAGGCCTGTAGTTTTAAAGCCTGCTTACATAGGCACTTTTGAGCTTAAATAGGTCCCCCAATTTGTTCTCTCTATCTCTAGGGTGTCTCAGCTAGCACTCTCTCTTCTCTCTTTCTCTGCTGAGTCTAGAACACAGGTGTCAAACTGGTTCTTGTAATGCTGAGGGTGAGTGAAGACGAAGGCTAAGCAATTGCAGAGTTGGAGTTTTAATGACACGTACAATACACCTGACATAACTGTAGTGGAGTGCTTCAGAGGACTAGCAACATAACAGTCACTGGAAACAATAACAGACACTGCATACATGGATGGCCCTATGTGGAACAGGATGGACACCTGTGGTCTAGAAGTTGGAGTTGAAGTTGGAGTTTTCCTCTGAGTTTTGGAGCGGGCCCAGCAACCACATTGGACATCACTGTGCAGCTCTAGGGCAGCTCACTTCCTTCAGAACATAAAACTGTTTTAAAATCATTTATTGGGGGGATAACCTGGCTCACCCACTCTCACTATAAGGTTCTTAGATATTATATTTTTTGGGCAATTAACACGAGAACTGCCAAATGCCCACGCCACCTGGTGTTTGAGTTTGTAATTAAAATAAATCTGTGATTTTGAAAGCTACACCCTCCTCCTTCCTTGACCTTTACTAAACATGTGCATTATACATTGTTCCGTTGTCCAATTTCTAAAATGTCCATGTGTAACACCTAGCCCAGTGAGGGCTGGCGTTACCAAGGACAAAGAATGGACTCATTAACATATTGTTTAAGGATTTCAGTTGTTTTAGCATTTCGTGAGTACTCGTTGTTTATTCCAGGAACTGTCGTATAGTACCGTTGGTTGTGAACAGAGTGTGGGTTATGCTGTTATTATGCGTACGCTAGTGATGGTCAAAACAAGGCATTTGAAACATTTGAGAGAATTGAAACATTTGTGTCGAGGCTTCATGAAACGTTTCAAAACTTCTACTTGACAGTTAAATCTGTTACATGATTTGAGGCATCGTGAAACGTTTCGAAACCATTTCCCGTCAGTGACATCTGCTGGCAACTTTAAATATGGCACACAACAGTAATTCCACCATGGCATGGTTAGACAGACGCTACTGTGGCAGGACTGAACGATTCACGTCCTCCATCACAAACTACAGTTTTGAAACAGGGGTTGATAATTATGATATGTCAAAACTGTGGGTCATTGAATGAAATAGAACCTTTTGAGACAATGAACACGTTCCCAACATAATGTCATACATTATCTAAATTTGGAGTGTTTCCAAAACATCAAACTTATGTACATTCAAAATTTTCATTTTTGATGCCTTGTTTTATACCCAAAACTTAAATGTTTTTGACAAGTGCGACACAGGTATTGTTCAATGTCACATGACAAAGTGTTTCGATGACACTTTGTCATGTGACCAGCAGTGTATTTGAAACATGTCTCGATACGTTGTTCCGATGCAGTGATGTGTCAAACATTGAGACAGTGTCGACACTTGAGTGTCGAGCGCACATCACTAGCGTATGCTGTGTACTTAATTTAGCTCAGCGTCCGTGCCGCTGTTTGAGAGCACGTAAGCTGTTTTAAGTAGTAGTATCACTGTGCAACAGTGTACTTTTTTCACCTGCAATTGAAATGGCCTTCGACCATTCATTGAATAAACATCAAGTTGTGCCATCATTCGCCTGTGTCTTCCTCTCTACATTACACACAGGTGACACCATGTTTTTTTACCAGGAATTCATGCTAAAACCGCCAAAATCATGTACCTGCTAAAGTTGAAATCCAGCCGGGCATTATCTGGTCCAGGGGCACTAGCACCTCTCGCCAATGAATGATGTCAATGGCTGAATGACCAAAAACTCCAGATAAAAGATATTTAGCCGTGCCTAAAAATTACCTATACAATGAGCATCATGTCCTAATTCATTTTTAACTTTAGGCTTTGCAATAAAAAATGAATGCCTATCATGTGTTTCAGAAATTATGCTGATTATTTTACAACTGTCACAACATTGCTGGGACTTCTTGAACTATTATGATTTATTTGGACTGAATAAATGTAATATGGTCGAAGTTTGATTAATTTATGGACATGCTCTGAATTGAAGTGTGATTTGTGTTATGTACTATATTGGTTTGGCACAACATTGTCTGGGCACTAGACGATATAGCGGCTATGCTCCGGGTAGTTCTCATTACGCATGAATGGGGAATTAGGTAAGGAGACTCACCGGTTAGTAATTAGTAATCAAGGTGGCTATATAGACTCAGTGTTCCGGAAGATCAGCACGTCACTGTGGGTCCTTTCCCCTGTTTCAGTTGGATTTCCTGTTGCTGTGTACTTTCGGGCTGTTGAAACGTATTATATTAATTGTGCCCTCGCCACCAAGTGTTGTATGTAAATTATGTTTGTGAGCCAGGCGTATGATCTGTATACTTGTTAGCACGTCTATGCCACATTAGAGCATAGTAAACAGTATATAATCAATGTGCAGCCAATATACCTGACCGTCAGCCTACTCCGTCAATCCAGGAAATACTTTGTGTTCATTACTTATTAGTGCAAGTGAGTCCCTGCTTGGGTCTCCCTTTGTCTCAACACCAACTAACAAACAACCAACATCCTAGTTTGTGACAACTTTTACAACTACTTTTATCCCTGCTTCTCATGTAATTCAATATATAGGCTAAATTGCTGTTTTTAGTAGTGAAACAAAATCAGTTAAATAATATTATCAAATGATACATTTACTGAAGTACAAATTAACATTTGATCTCTGCAAGTGGGACAGGATTATGGAATAAAATATAGGCTTATTATCCAAATTTAAGCCCTCATATTTTTGGGCCAGCACTCACCGATAAAAGTAGTACACCCTGGGTAGTGATGTTTCGCTCTTAATTTGAGTGGACATTAACCACTATTAAACCACCTTTTGATGGGAGCCTTTAAAACTCCATTACCCAGGGTGCACTGAATGACACAAATCCTCTCCCCACAAATTCAAATAGGTATCAGAGGTTAGTTCAGTGGAGCTATATGTGTTGTATCAATTAGTTGACTACATTGCTAAACTTTGACTCACATTTTAGATGGTGAGGATATGTGCAAATCAAGCATGAAAACCTGCAACAAACATTGGAAGTAGATTGAGTAGACTGAGCAGAAGTGTCTGGGAATGACTGCTTTAGTAAACACAGACCACAGATAGTATCTACTCACTATCTAGACAAGCCACAGTAATTTAGCTTTCCATTAGCCAAAGACAAGCAAACCACTTTTTAGGTACACACTGTCAGCTAAGTATCATGAATAGACCTATTTTGAATAGTAATGTTATTGACCTTTAAGTATTGTGGGGAGGCACGACAAGTGAGTATCAGCCCTGTGCCTGGAGTCATGCACATAACAAAGAGTATAAGCAAGGGGATAAGGAGAACAACTATTATGGAAACTACCGGGACCCAGGGGCTGACACACACACCTGCAAACACTGATTAGACACAGCTGCTATGAGTCTCCTTACGAGAAAGAGTCCTATTTGAGAGGGGGAAAGGCAGACGCGAGGCGAAGAGTGGGCAGGAGAAAAGGAAGAGTGTAAAACCCAAAAGGGTTTCATGTCTTGTCTAAATCATGTGCATATGCTGTGTTACAGACAGATAGGATGAGCCCTACACACTGGGCAAAGAACCAATGAGGACTGTGAGCAGCAAGACATTGCCAGCAGCTGTTTGAGTTAATATTTCCTCTTTCGTTGTGCTCCCTCTGGTATAATAAAATACCCACGGTTTGCCTGCTATCCCTGGTGACGTCCCTGTTTCCTCACCTCGCTACATATGTTGGAGGATGCAGGCATAGAGCAGAAGAGGACCACTAGTTCTTTCAGTATAAGCTGCTTAGAACGTGCACATGGCATTTTCTTGTTTTGTTTGCTTTCAGTCTCATCTAGTGTTGTGTAGTTGCCACCAGAGGTCTGTGTGAAGCAAGCACACAGAGGTACACAATGGAGGACCTTTTGCGGCAGATGATTACACAGCAGCAGCTGGGGTTCAGGGTAATGGCAACCATGGAACCAAACACGCAAACCCAAAAGCGGTTGGCAACTTTTTGGAATGTGAGACCCCACCGACTACACCAAGGAGAGAGCCCTGCCATTCCGCTCATCGTCAGCTCACTAAGGTCACCCCTCCCAATTACGTAGAGGCGTACCTGCACGCCTTTGAAATCATTGCAAAACAAGAGAGGTGAAAAGAAATCGAGTGGGCATGCATCCTGTGCCCTTTCCTCAACGGGGAGGCCCAACAAGCCTATTTGTCTGCTGAGTCATCACTGAAGGTAATTACTGAGTCTCTACTATGGTCAACAGCTACGCTTCAGCCAGAGTCTTCAGCAGCCATGCTTCAGCCAGAGTCTTCAGCAGCCATGCTTCAGCCAGAGTCTTCAGCAGCCATGCTTCAGCCAGAGTCTTCAGTAGCTATGCTTCAGCCAGAGTCTTCAGTAGCTATGCTAACAAAGACTTGCTGAACTAATTGATGTTCTTGCTGTTGCTACGCTAATGGATTTGCTGTTGCTACTAAGCTACCAGAGCTATCCACTGCTGCTGTCAAGCTTCCAGTGCTACCTGCTGCTGCTGCCAAGCTTCCAGAGCTACCTGCTTTTGTTGCTGCCAAGCTTCCAGAGCTACCTGCTGCTGCTTCGCTACCTGATCAACTGGCTGTGGCTATGCTGAAGGAGATACCTGCTACTGCTGCCAAGCTTCCAGTGCTACCTGCTGCTGCTGCCAAGCTTCCAGTGCTACCTGCTGCTGCTGCCAAGCTTCCAGAGCTACCTGCTGCTGCTGCCAAGCTTCCCGAGCTACCTGCTGCTGCTGCCAAGCTTCCAGAGCTACCTGCTTTTGTTGCTGCCAAGCTTCCAGAGCTACCTGCTGCTGCTGCCAAGCTTCCAGAGCTACCTGCTGCTGCTGCCAAGCTTCCAGAGCTAACTGCTGTTGCTGCCAAGTTTCCAGAGCTACCTGCTCCTGCTTCGCTACCTGATCAACTTGCTGCGGCTATGCTAACGGAGCTACCTGCTACTACTGCCAAGCTTCCACCAGGCGTTCCTGCTGCCTGGCCCCCGCCAGGCTTCCCAGGTGTCTGGCTGCCACCAGTTCTCCTTGTTGGTGCGCCTCTGCCCGCCTGGCCTCTGCTTGCCAGGCTCTCCTGCTGCCTGGCCGCCCCCAGTGTCCCCTGTTGTCTGGCCGCCCCAAGTGTCCCCTGTTGCCTGGCCGCCCCAAGATTCCCCTGTTATTTTAATGGGTTGGTTTAGTATAAATACCTGTAGATGATCTACAGAAACTCATTTTGTCTATCCAAATAAAGTGAAACCTAGACTTGGAAAGATGCACCTGCCTCCGAATCCCATACATGTTGTGACAATATTTCAAATTTCATTGAACAAACCACCCAATGAAAATGGTATTTAAAAACAACAATCTTAAAATGCACTGTTCCAAATATTATGCACAACAGAGTTTGGTTTTAAAGAACTGAAAATGGTAATCTGTTGAATATGCAGCATTAGGAGGTCATATTTACTCAAATCAAAAGCTATTTCAATCAAACACATCATAACAGGTCAGGTTATATGTTAACATAGGACCCCTTCTTTGATATCACCTTCACGATTCTTGCATCCATTGAACTTGTGAGTTTATGAAGAGTTTCTGCTTATATTTCTTTGTAGGATGTCAGAATAGCCTCCCAGTGCTGCTGTTTTAATGCAAAACTGCCTCCCACCCTCATAGATCTTTTGCTTGAGGATGCTTTTTTGTTTCTCTGCTTTTATGCCCATAGCAGCCAATGACACAGAGGTATTCTTTGCAGCATTAGATGGTGCATTGTCATGCATGAAGATGATTTTGCAACGGAAGTCACAGTTCTTTCAGTACAGTGTATAGTCTGGGCTTTTTCCCAAAATTACCAGACCCAGCAGGATTACTTCCCACAGTGCAACATTAGTTGATAATATTTTTACAAATTACATAGATAATAATACAGTGAGTGGACTATTAATAAATGACATCTGCCACCACTTACCAGTTTTTACAGTTTACAATAGTAACTACACATCTAAAAAGGACAACAAACCACTATTCAAACGGGTTAGAACAGAAGAGGCTATTGTTGCACTGAAAAAGGATCTGCTTTCACAACACTGGGAAATAATATACCAGGGAAAAGATATTGATAAATTATATAATGAATTTCTAAGGATATTTTAATTATTATATGATAAGAATTGTCCGATAAAAAAAACATTGCAAAAAACAAAAATTTAGTGACAGACCGTGGATTTCAAAAGGATTACAAAATGCCTGTAAAAAATACACTAAAGAATTCATTAAACACAGAACTAAAGAAGCAGAAAGTAAATACAAAAAATATAAAAACAAGTTAATTAAGATTATGAGCTCCTGTAAGAGAGAATATTATGGTAAACTATTAGAAAATAACAAAAATGATATGAAGGGTATATGGAAAACATTGAATAGTATTATAATAAAGGGCACAATACAGGCTAATTATCCACAGTACTTTACTTGTAATGAAAAGAACATTAATAATATGGAGGATGTGGTCAACAATTTCAATAAATATTTTGCAAATGTGGGACCTGAGTTAGCTGTGAAAATTCCTATTCAACAGAAAATACGATAGTCCTTTATATAAATGACGTATCTGAACAACTGAGATTTGTATTATTTGCAGATGATACAAATATCTTTGGTTCTGGTCAGAATTTAAAGCAACTCCTGGACTTAATCTCTTCAGAATTTAGAAAAATAAAACAATGGTTTGACATTAATAAGTTATAACTAAATGTTTGTAAAACCAAATTCATGATATTTGGCAATTGTAAATCAAGCAATTAAGCTCAGTTACAAATAGAAGGTGTGAATATAGAAAGAGTATATGAAATGAAATTTCTTGGAGTGATCATAGACGACAAGATTTGCTGGAAATCTCATGTAAAATATATCCAAACAAAACTCTCTAGAAGTATTTCAGTCTTGGCCGAAACAAAACACATTCTAGAATACAAATCGCTCCACATTCTGTATTGCTCAATGGTGTTACCGTATTTAAATTACTGTATAGAGGTTTGGGGAAACACTTATCAAAATTCATTGAAATCGTTAATCATACTTCAAAAAAGAGCAATAGGAATTATTCATAACACTGGGTACTTGGAACACACAAATTCACAATTTTCACAGTCTAAAACATTAAAATTACTAGATTAAGTCGAATTCCAAACAGCAGTAATTATGTTCAAGGTAAGAAACAATTTATTGCCTAGCAACATACAGAAGTGTTTTTTTGAGAGAGAGGGGGGCTACAACTTAAGGGGAAAGTCAAATTTCAAGACTCCCAGATGTCAAACAACAAGTAAAAGTTTATGTTTATCAGTCAGGGGCACCAAAATATGGAATAAACTAAATAATGATCTAAAGCAATGTGATAACATATTCCAATTTAAAAAGATTTTCAAAGAAATGATATTCAAGCAGTATTGAGAAATACAGTGCGATCAATAACCTGGATGTATATCGAATAATTTGAATTATGAATATAAATATTGTTGGGTAGTGTCACACATGGGTTAGGGGTTTTGTGTATGTCTCTGTGTTCCCTCTGTTTGTGTGAATATGCTGCCCTCTTGTGTCTAGTTTTGTCATTGGTTGGGTCATTGGGAGTCACAGGTGGATTTCATTAGTAATTAGTATGTGTTTGTATTTAACCAGGTTGTTCTCCCCTTGTCTCTTGTCTGTCAATGTTTCCCTGTA
>JACXGM010005572.1:0-34895 GCA_016801145.1 Umbra pygmaea | reverse complement strand
CACACACACACACACACACACACACACACACACACACACACACACACACACACACACACACACACACACACACACACATACACTCTCTCTCTCTCTCTCTCTCTCACACACACAAAGATACTTCATATAGAATAATCTCAAATTGGATCTGGTCTGTGAATTTTTTTAATTATCTGAAGAGCACATTCCTTTTGAGGAAAATTATTCTGAAGTTATGAGGCAGAAATAATAGGCTATCAGGCATTGAGGAGCTCAGTATCTGTGTGTATCCTTAACTTTATCTCCCTGTATAAGTACTCAGTGTTGCTTCCTGATCTCCAGTAATAACATTCCACACAGCCTCACATTAATGCTGTCCCATTCATCCACAATACAGTAAGAAAGTGCATTCAGTTACTAAGGGGAAGCGACCTACTACATTTGTTTGACATTTCATGGCATGAAATAAAATCAGTATCGCTAATTAATGTGTCTCATTATATTGGTTACTATTTTCCTATCTTGATTCGTCAATATTGTTGTTTGAAATGCTCAACGTGTATTTTATGACTTTATCCATCAGCCCAAACCCTTAAAAACCACACCATTATTCCCCCTCCACATTAAGTAGGAGTGTCCACATACATACATTATACTGTATAGTATATATAACTAGCTATATAGTGTATTTAAAAGAAATGTTACTCCTAAAAGACACTGCATTAAAAATTATACATTTCTATTCCGCAAAAGTTTAGATCCCCTTCCTCGATCTATTCATTGCATGCTAAGGGTATAGCAGCAAATACAAAACTTATTAATATGCAGAATTGATGTACATTAAGTTTGCGAGAACATTTTTTTATTGTCTGCTCTAATATACCAGTAGTACTAAGCAGAACCACAAATGTGTCACTGCAAAAATACTATTATAAACAAGTGTCAGTATTATCTGCTCCCATGTTTGCTGACATTGCACTTTTAGGGCTATATGAAAATAATGTGCTGTACATCAGTTTAGCCGCCGGGGACATGTATTGAATGCAACGTAAAAGTTGTTCTTGCTTGCAACAGAATATTCACATAACATTAACCAAATATAGATTTAACCTAAGGGCACCATTCACCATAACAGACATGCAGCAACTTCAATGTTTTGATAAAAAGATAAAAAGTTTAAATTGATCTTCTGTTTTCAGAGGAATAGTGAGTTACATTTATGTCAGCAGATAAATGTATGTTTTTATTTTTTATGTATAAACATACTAATCTTTTTGGTTTTCTTTCTGCTCTATTTTGCAGCATGTTGGATTTGTAATATCACTATGGCTTTAAAGTACAGGTGCTCGGCTTTAACAATAAGGTACCTGATAGTCAAATCAATAAGCATTCAGAAATCAACTGTTTGCTTACATTAAGTAGTAAAATAAAACAACATATCAGGAACATTTTCCGGAAGGTAAATGTGGATGTGCCAGATAGTATCATTCACAGAAGACTTTAACCAAACAACAGAGGCTGGACTGGACCTATTCCGTAGAATATTCTTGACGTGTTATAACATTTTTTGTTTTGTATGGCTACTACTAAAATGGCAACATTTTCCTAATTTATGACGTAACTGCTAATGTAAGAAACATGATTAACTTAACTGTGCAAGAAGATAGTCCATTCAGATACAACCAAATTTGATGTTGCTTTATGCAATAACTATGACCCCAAACACACTGCCATTGGTACCAAGCAGTTTAAGCACTCAATTATGGGTTTTTACAAATTTTAAGCAATAAATGCATTATTGAATATGTCATTAAGTACTTAACATAACTACTTCATTGATATTCATCTGTCCAAATATTTTTAGTACCTTAAACGACTATGCACAAAACATTCTGTCATTTCAAAGTCCTCAAATTTAAACAGTCTTCACTTTAACCTGAAAGTTATAACGTCAAACTATTTTGGATAACTATGTTATTATTAAATAGGTTCATTGAAAATCACTTGATAGTCAGCTCTTGAAAATAAAATAATCCACAGAAGCTGCGGAACCAAACTATCACATCCATCTATTCAAGGAAAAGCTGTATAACTGGCCACATCCTTTTATCTGTTAATAGATCCTACCCATTCAGTGAAACAGAGACCAAATAAAGACGTATCATTGATACAGTTTCAATAGTCTCTCTGTGTTCTTGTCCAATGTGCTAATGATGCTCACCATCAGTTGGAATTGCCATCATCAACTTGGTTCTCTGTGTGCCATCGAGAGCCTAAGTCTATCAAGATGAGCCAAGACAAATATTAACAGTCCACTTAGCTGGAGCCTTAAATATTTGCAGTTAATACACCATTTTGGAAACCATACCACATTATCATTAAAAGGTCTTTAGCCTCCTGTAATGTAAACTGTTGTGGAGTGCTGTGGGTGCACATTTAGCAGAAATGGACCGCTATCTCTGTCACTGAATGCCATTCCTGGCTGCCTGTTTGGTGGCAAGGCCTCTTGGTCCACTCCCTACACTCTCAAATGGTCAAATCTACACCCACACACAGTCACATTACACTTCACTGTTGGTGAAGTACACATGGGGAATGAACTGGAATGTTGTTGATGATACTGCATAAGAAAACGACAGTGGGTTCACCTTAAATTTTTCCACTGTCTCTGTGTACATAAATATTAATATGGGGGTGCATGGATTTCTTAGACACTTGCACCAAGTGCTAACCTCCTCCCATCACATTTCCAAATGACCCATGATATCTACTCCTTTATGCTTGGCGTGCACTCTGCCTCTTATCTCCATATACGGTCTTGGTCAATAAGCAATTAGTATTTTATGACAAAGCGTGAGTGCTACCATCAAGCAGGCTTGGCAGGATGCCATCGGAGATGATTTTTTATGGCGGAATTTAAGTCATGTCTTGCAGACAGAAGTCAATGTTTATGACCGTGGCAATTACATGCCCTCTAAATGTCCATAAAAAATAATTTTACATGAGATAGGCAATTAGGCTTGTGTTTACTCACTAACAAAACCTATTGTATAAATGCAAAATCACATGTATTTGTTTCCTTTTGTTAGGCTGTAAGAACAAAAATGTAATGTACAGTGGGAGTCTAAAACATCACCTTATCGAAATGGGTAATGTAAAGAAAATACATTTTTGAAAAGATTTAGTGCCATAATGATAATGATCAGTTGACATTATGTTTCCCTGACCTAAAAGCAAGCCCAGCAAAAATATTACAAATTACAGATTCTTTAGGTTTCTTATATTTAGTTGTATCTGTCAGTGTGACTGGAGTATAGGATTGGTTAAAGTTATGATGTCCCTGCCTAAATATCTGACACAATTGTCAATGAAAATGTTTGAGTCTTGACAGTGTCTCCAGCTAGCTGACAAGTGGCTGTGAAGCCCTACGAGTGATGCAAATTGCCCGGCATTGGCCAAGGTGGGGAGGCATTGTCAGCAGGTTTGTCTTGGTCTTATTGTGCTCTGGCATATAACTTAGGGTGACCATATTTTAGTTTTTTAAAAAGAGGACAGTGGGAGCGGGAGGCAGACGGATACTCGCAGTGGGTATTAAATACAAATGCGTTCAGAAACATGCAACTTTGTTATTGAACTTTAATACATAAATTATCAACAATAGAATAATAACAAACAAATAAAAACAACACCTTTTACATGACACTGTTTCTTTTCATGGCCATAGGTTAAAATAAAATAAAAAACAGTTTTTCCACTATTTCAGTAAAAAAATGATTGAGATGCAGTTTGACCAATGTTTGCGTAGGCCTAAATGACCGACCAATGGCGTATAAGAAAGCAGGACCTAAAGAGAAAGGTCAAAGCAATGCAAAACCCCAAAAACGCACACAATGAATGGTGACTGTAGAAAGCAAAAGCCGAATCCCAGACATTTTGGACGATTTGGAAGTCCTGGCCAGACACATTTTTTAGGTCCAAAAAGAGGACATGTCTGGGAAAAAGAGGACATATGGTCACCCTAACATAACTCTGTTGTGTAGGGCACTTGGGAATCTAACAGGTTTTACCTGTCAGGATGGTGCTTGTTGGGGCCATAATACGGAAGTGGAAGGACAATCATTACACCATATATTTGCCTCGACCAGGTGCTCCTCGCAAGATTTCTGACAGAGGAGTAAAAACAATAATCAGAGTTGTCTTAAAGAAAACAGTAAGTAATGCACTCCACCGCCATGGCCTGTATGGACGCTCACCACGCAAGAGTCCATTGCTAAAAAAAACATGTTGAAGCTCGTTTAAAGTTTTCTGCACAACATTTGGAAAAGCCAGTGAAATACTGGGAGAATATAGTGTGGTCAGATGAGAGCAAAATTGAACTGTTTGGATGCCATGATACACACCATGTTGGAGCAGTATTGACACTGCACATCACCCTAAAAACACCATACCAACAGTGAAATTTGGAGGTGGGAACATCATGGTGTGGGCCTGGTTTTCAGAAAATGGTACTGGCAAAATTCACATAATTGAAGGAAGGATGAATGGGCAAATTTAATGAGACATTCTTGACAAAAATTTGCTGCCATCTACCAGGATGATGAAGATGAAACAAGGGTGGACATTTAGCAAGACAATGATACCAAACACACAGCCAAGGAAACTTTCAATTGGTTTCCAAGAAAGAAAATAAAGCTGCTAGAATGGCCCAGCCAATCACTTGAATCCCATTGAAAATCTATGGAAAGAACTGAAGATCAAGATTCATAGAAGAGGCCCACAGAACCTTTAAGATTTGAAGTGTGGAAGAATGGGCCAAAATCACACCAGAGCAATGATGCTACTAGTTTCTCCATAGAGGAGGTGTCTTGAAGCTGTCATTACCAACAAAGGCTTTTGCACAAAGTATTGAATGAATATCTGTAAGCATGTTCAATACTTTTTCCCTGTGTCATTTCACATTATTACACATAACTTAATTTCTGAACTTATTTGTTTTGGTTTCTTTGTATGTATAAACATATTGTGAAAATTTCATGTCAATAGCACCTTTGGAAATATATTTACTGAGACAAATGGTGACATGTTCAATACCTTTTTTCCCCGCTGTTGATACCTTTGTACCTGTTTCCTCCAGCATCTTCACAAGGTCTTTTGCAGTTGTTCTGGGGTTGATTTGCACTTTTAACACCAATGTACGTTCATTTCTAGGAGACAAAACGCATCTCCTTTTTGAGCAGTATGATAGCTGCATGGTGTTTATACAGTACTTCTGTACTATTGTTTGTATAGATGAACCTGGTAACTTTAGGCAATTGGAAATTGTTCCCAAGGATAAACCAGACTTGTGGAGGTCCTAAAAACCTTTTGTGGACTTGGCTGATTTATTTTCCCATGATGTCAAGCAAAAAGGCACTGAGTTTGAAGGTAGACCTTGAAAAACATCCAAAGGTGCACCTCCAATTCACTCAAATATCAGAATTTTCAATAAAATTAGAAATAATCAGAATTTTCTAATGCCATGACATACTTTTCTGGAATATTTCAAGCTGTTTAGTCAACTTAGTGTGTATGTAAACATCTGACCAACTGTTATTGTGATATAGTGACTTATAAGTAGAATAATCTGTCTGTAAACAATTGTTGGAAAAATTCCTTGTGTCAGTTTTTGCCTGCACTTCTTCCCCTCTATGACTGATTGAAGTTTGGATTGACATACTTTTATATAGTCCCAGATCAATCAAATGACATCACAGTCAACATTTTATAAAAGGGCTTGTGTATGAATATTTACTGTATATTCCAACATGTTGCATTATGTAGACTCAACTCATCGCTATGAGTAATGAGTGGGAGTCTATATTTTTTTTGTATAAAAAAGCGTTATCTCACTCCCAAAATAAAATGTACAGATGTTTCTGGAAGTTGCACCAAGCTGCCTTGCTGACAACATGACTGAGCTCCGCAGTTTTAGTGATTTCAGATGGGCACTCCTCCTCGCCCCTTAATTCTGCCACTAGGGCAGTGGGGAGAGGACTACTGCTAATGTCAATTAGTCCGTTTGAATGGGAAGTCATATTTCAGAATGCATAAATTATAGTAGCTCAAAACTGACTTAAAGGGCAAAATCCAGCATACTGTACCAGTGGTTTAAAACCAGTAACTTGTGGTATGCAAACAAACCAACTGTGCCATTAAGGTTCAGACTTGTTTTTTGCTAGGTGTTTTAAACCATATTTTCTTCAACGTAGATGGAATCGAATTTGAAGTTACAATCTTGTGTTAAGAACTTAACTGTGAAGAGCTGAATACCGAGACCTTGTGTCCCCTGATCCTTGCCCTGTCACACTGTGCTGCTTTCCACACTGCTCACTAACATGGGAGTACCTGAGTGCCACGTTTTTTTCAACCCCTCTGCAGGTTGCAGGCGCCTTAACCACCACAAGAGCCACATGGTTGTTTTTGGTCATAACCAACTGCGAAACGCCGTTGGATTAAACATGAGCACCTTTTGTACAATGTCAAAAATTTTCAATATAGTAAAGAATATTCAGGAGCCAAAAAAGTTTCTTCTCACCTCTTTCATCGTGTTTAATTGTCTTGGCGTTACCCAACCACACACCTTGTTTTTTTGAATTTGCCTTGCCTTGCACTAACACAGGTGTAGAGAGAGCGCTGCGCAGCAGGTTGCAGTGGCTGGCCCACCTTATTTTCCCTCTCTAGAGCCGCGGTCCGGGCCTCCCAGCAGCTTAATAGCACAGTGACAGCAGAGGAATAATTCACAAGTGGAGCTAATCAAAGGTGAAAAGAGAGAATCAGTAAACGTCGTATCCTTTTGCT
The DNA here is from genome assembly GCA_016801145.1 of Umbra pygmaea. Classification (NCBI taxonomy): domain Eukaryota; kingdom Metazoa; phylum Chordata; class Actinopteri; order Esociformes; family Umbridae; genus Umbra; species Umbra pygmaea. Next base: position 28,079 of record JACXGM010005572.1, on the reverse strand, counting down.
ACTTTCATCAATCCAGCTAACTGAATTTGAACTAAAGCTGAGCAAATTTTCCGGGGAAGGAAATTAATATGTAACACATCTGAGGTCTGGGTGGATCCGGTGGAATTGGAAAAGTCTGCATTATATCAGAGGGAGATTATTGGAAAGACAATTCGGGCCGTGTGTGTAATCAGAAAACAGTGAGGTGTGTCTATCTTATGATGGCACTGTGACCTAGTCGGCTCGCACAGAAGGAAATTTTTTCTCCCCTCTCCAATTCAATCACCTGAGCTATCCGCCCTGCTGTGTGATTCTGTTTGCCCTGCACATGACAGTATCAATTCAATTACCCTGAAAATGGATACATATTCAGGGTGTAAAGGGACTGGGCCAATGCAGGAGGGGTAGAGGGAAAGACAAAGAAATCCACACTTACCTCGTAATAACTTTCATTTGGAGTCGGTTTGAAAACAATTCGGCTCTGCATTTGTCCCTGTCAGATCACATTATTCGCAAATGAAGTTTACAAAATATCAATTCAATTTCTATAACAGGAACCCGTCGCAAAACACACTGGGGGCTGAATTGACCATATCATAACATCTGAGGGGCCCCTGGTGGCTTTCAAATATTTCCAGCCAGAGGCAATCAGAAGCAGAACGGCCCATGCTAATCCGTTCAATTTCATCCTTTACACCAATGTCTTTTCCCCAACTGAACATAAACACACAGTCCCTGGCTGCCCTGGAGTCAAGCAGGGCCATGGATACCACTCTGCCAATGTGAGAGAAACTCATATTTTAAAGATACATTTTTGTTCGATAATGAACATTCATTCTGGGATGGGAAAATGTGAAGTGCAGACATGATCTGAGTTATTTAATTACGTGTAAACATGGCGTGATTTTAATCAATTTATGATTTTGGTTTTAAATGGTACAATGAAAAAATTTCTGACCTGCCTGTATTGACCTTTGAACCTATCTGTGATAATCATGAGGTGGTAGCTTAGATATGGAGGTCTTGTAGGGGCACTAGGGCCTGGTCAGTCAGCATGTGATCTTGGTGCTTTGGAGGATCTTCAGATCTCTGCATTCTCTGGACTTCCCCGTTTCTCCCTCCCTTGGTGATTAGGCATTCTGATTGCGTTCCTGTTCGGCCTGGTGATTTGAGCGTAAAATTCCACTCGCCGTCACATTTCTCCCTGAGCTAGGCCTCGTTATCTTCCTCTAGTTGTTGATATTGTACTTATTTACACCCTGTTTTCTCCGCTGTCACCTCCAGCGGGTTGCTAATGTGACCGAGATGACACAGAGAACGTAATTGCAAATTAAATATCTGAAACTTCCTTGATGTGTGTTGGTGGGAAGCAATAAGCGCGTCAACCTCTTACTGATGTCAAAATGGCTTTACGCTTTATGAAATTATTCACAGATACAGTGCTAAAACCTTTTATAATTACCGTCGTCTCGGCGGCAGTGGCAAAGGGCAAAAGACGGCCTGTAGAAACGGTTCGTTCAAAATGCTGTTTAACAAATCAATTTGAGAATGCTTACCTTGTAAAACAGTGTGATTGTTCCACTCACTCCTGATATAGACCCCATAGAGCGTTCATCTATTAAATCTTCAACAAACCCCTTCACAGAGCAGCAGTGTGGAAATGTGTAATTGGAAGAATAACAAAGACCTGACATCCACCATTTTTATTGATTCACTAGCTTTTTCAGCTCTTGCCTACAGCAAATACACTGTCAAGTATATTCAATATGCAGTTTAAACTGTGGTTCAATTTGGAGTTTGGAGGTATTGGGAAGTTTTTAACGTTTCCATTTACCTATGACTGTAGCCCCTCTCTTCAATATACAGTATATGTTTTCCTTGTATTTGATGCTATATGTTTTCCTTGTATTTGATGCTAAGATTAAGTTTGAGAGTGTGATATAAAATAACAAAAACTGTGCTCTGAGAAAACGTCTCCTTCTCACACGTAAATAGTTCCAATGAATTCCTACATTAGAGACAGGGCTAAACATGGTATTTTAGTTGTTAAGTGAAGTGGATACTGTTGTCTTGAAAAAGCAATAGGCAGGAGAGCAGCCGTTCTGGGACCACCGCCAATGTAGAGGAAGGGAGATTTGACCTGAGAAGCATTTGCATGTTAAGTGCAGTCAATCTGAATTGATTACAGCCAAATTAAATGCAATGGGTTTCAATATTTTCCCTGTTTACACATTAGCCCCCTACCTGCAACATATGGACGTATTGAATTCAGATTAGTAACCTAAGCATGGACTCAGACAAAGAAGAACTTATCTTTAATTAAAATCATGCAGTATGACCCCAAGTCCTATTCTTCTTACGGTTGGGGAATATAGAAGAAAATGGCAGTGCCAAATGCCTCATCTTAGTGTTTCTTCAGCAATAATAATGGGAATGGATGGGGACCATGGCTTACTACAGAATAGTATCATCTTGATGACACAACCCTATCATGTCATGTGGAATTTACTTTATCAATAATTTATAATTGGAAACAGATATGCCAGGGTTGAGATTCTGAGGATTGAGGAACGACTTTGTTCGTCTTCATTTATGGAATAAATGTGATCCATGTGGAAAATCTAAACAAAATTTTTACATCTAAAATTGGCAGGCAGCTCATTGTCAAGACATGTTAGTAGTAGCAGCTCAGAGGGCTGTCATCTCAGCCGGAGAGATGTTCAGCTGATAGCCATCATATCATTTAGCAGACTTACGGTGGGAGATTTGTTTGAGTCAAAGTTTTTATTCGGAAAGTCATGATGCTGTTAGGTGGAATATTGTGTTATTTTGTTTTTAGGAAAAGGTTCAGTTCATTCTTCTCAGGTTTAACAGTAAAAGGTTCTGTTAATTCTTCTCAGGTTTAACAGTAAAAGGTTCAGTTAATTCTTCTCAGGTTTAACAGTAAAAGGTTCAGTTCATTCTTCTCAGGTTTAACAGTAAAAGGTTCAGTTAATTCTTCTCAGGTTTAACAGTAAAAGGTTCAGTTAATTCTTCTCAGGTTTAACAGTAAAAGGTTCAGTTCATTCTTCTCAGGTTTAACAGTAAAAGGTTCAGTTAATTCTTCTCAGGTTTAACAGTAAAAGCTTCAGTTAATTCTTCTCAGGTTTAACAGTAAAAGGTTCAGTTAATTCTTCTCAGGTTTAACAGTAAAAGGTTCAGTTAATTCTTCTCAGGTTTAACAGTAAAAAGTTCAGTTCATTCTTCTCAGGTTTAACAGTAAAAGGTTACACTTCTTATTGAAGTTGGTCCTCTCCTACAGCTCATGTAAATAGTCCTTAAATCCCTGACAGCAATTACCTCAGTAAGAAACACAGAAAGAAGTATTTACAGTATTCAGCTTTTTCTTGTGGGTTATTGGCATGTCTGTAAATAGGATAATTTCTAAAATTTAGCCACAAATGAGCTTCCCTTGGACCGGCTGATTTATTGACAAGCTAGGCCTTGCTTCCTTGCTCCGGATAATTGAAGAAGCTCCTACTAATTAGACAGAGACAGTCTGCGATCTGGACCGGATCTTTCCCACGGAAAACATAATTAATTATGAGTAGTGTCGGCGCCCGCCGTGGCAGCCCGCCCGCTGTTCACCCATGAAGAGCCTCTGATGAGGTGGTAGGGGGATTAGCTAGCTAGCTGGAGCAGGACAGTAGTGAGCCACCACGCCACCTTCTCTGAAGCGACGCAAACCGCGTAATCACCACAGTCTGATTACCGACAAGTAATTAACAATGCCAACCGAATGGAGAGATTTAATTTATAATAATTATATCATCAACGTGTTTCTGATCTTGTAAGAGAATTCTTATGCAATAGAAAGGTTAATGACTGGCTACGGCCCAACCACACGGAGTTAGCCGGGGCCATGGGCTTGTTTTAACTGCCATACAGATAATGAATTAACATGATAACGGCAACGAAAGGTGGTGTGAAATATGGAAATGTCATTTTCCATTGGTAAGATGCTCCCACTTAATGTTGTTGGCTTAAATTGCTAATCTAATTACTAATATCAATAAGTTGAATTTCAATTCATCAATGTGTCACTCAGTCATTCATCTGTAGGTACTCATACTCTAAACCACTGTTGACTACACCTGATTTTTACATACTTAAGTCTCTGTAATATCACTTGAATGTAAGCCTATAACACCAGGTCAAACTTTTCTAATCCCAATAATGCCATTAACATTATATAGAGAGCTCAATAAAAAAACAAGTACATTTAATTAGGCTTTACACTATCAACGCACTCCCTATTTCAAGACCTGGCAGATCACCTTGATGGTCTTTACCAATCTAGTGCAGAATTAAGGGTGAAAATCTGTATTTATTATGTTGTAGTGGTAAAATCCCAAAACCATGGGCATGGGGTCACAAACCAGGAGATATCTCCACTATAATGTGTGAGTAGTGGGACAAGCAATTCCCTTTATCTCCCAGATAACTGGGTATGAGAGCAACACAGCAGCCTAAAAGAACTAATTAGGGGGATTCTATAGAATTAGAATGTGCTGCAGAAGCAGACGGATTTGTAATGTAAAAAAAAATTAATCAATAAAGGGGAAACAGTGAAAACCAGCCCTCTTAACATTAACAATTACTGTGATTAACAATGATACTCACAACTCATTTTTCATTATAGAGGAGAGGAGATAAGCTTGTTTATATAGACTAGCTTTTCAACCAATGAGTCATTTATCATGGCGAAGCCCATGAAAGCACATAACAGCCCACAGCAATTAAAACCTTCCGTATGACCTTGTGACAACCAAGGACCTGAGAGTCTACAGGAAACTCCGTGCTGTTCTATCTTCATGGAAAGTGGGGAGGCTATAGGATACGAAACCTCTTCCTACTGGATGGTGCTGCAAACTAAAGAAAAACACTTCAATCTTTACATTCACAATAACTGGACAAGATGTTTTTGTGATTTTACTTTAAAAAGTACAAGCAATATTAGTTAATGTACCAGTGTGAAGGTAGAGAAAACAGGATGCGTGTTGGTTTCTCAAGTTAAACTGTGTTCCCAAACGTTCCCTGCATGGTATCACTTTGTACTGGAATGTACACTTCAGTCTACACAGAGTATGCACTGATATTCCAAGTTCAAACACAGGATTACTCGCAAGTGTTAAAAAATATTTTATCATGGTATGAAGTTACACAGCTCATCAGCAATAATTACCTGCCCTGTGAATACTGTAGCCTTTTCAAGTTGATTATTGGAGCCTGTTTAATGACATAATACACCATTGAATTAGATAGAACAAGTGTCCCATTAGAACTTAATTGTTCGTTGGGAAACCTTTTTACCAAATGATGATTGACTCCTTCGCTTTTAAATATCAGAAGTGATAACACAGTGTTTTATAATCAGTCAATTAGAAATAAATAACATGTTAACAGAGCGAGAGCCCCAGTACAAAAGCCGTCCCTACTTTAGATTCCATTACAGACAGACACCACCGGAAAGTAATGAGCCATAACATTTAATTCAGGAATGATATTACCAAAAAATGATACAGCGATAGCAGCGACAAAAGGGGCCAAGCTCTGGGTGTACGTCTTAACACTCTGGCCTGATGTACTTCTATTGATCTCCGGAGAATCACTTAATATCACAGAGGATAAAGCTTCCTGGTTTGCCCTCCCTCCCTCCCGTCCTCCCTCTTTTCTCACAGCAGGCAAACACGCTCAGGTACTTACAGCGCTGAATTGACCAATGCGTCTCTTTGTAATTACAGGGATTTCCTTATCGCACCCTATTTGCTGAAGCCATCCTGCAGAAGAAAAGGGCTCCTAATTCACTGGCCGCTCATATCTCATTTACATTGGCGAGGCTGAGCTGAAGCTGACTCCATCTCTTGGCTCCGATAATAACATTAGAGTTTTTACTATACTAGACTTACGTGTATAGGAGGTTCTACTGAAAAGAATGTGAGTGAGAGTCCTTGACTTTAGTCTAATATTCAGATCTCAGATTTTGATATATATTATTTAACACTATTAATCTTTAACCTCTTTCAGAAGTACAGATTTATATGTTCTGTGTTACATTACCGAGAGTGACAATGTTAGCATGTGTTAGATGGAAATGATTTAAAACCAATACTAAAAGTTCTGGTATTAATGTGCTCCTTTTTTTTGCTGTGTTATCCATTGTAGCAGAAATAGTCTTTCTTTCTATTTTACAAGTGGTTGGAGAGTTAAACAAACTTTTTGACAGCATTTAGGAGCCAACAGTGTTTGAGATAAATCTCCTGAAACAGAATCCACACGAGAGGCCAAGTAACTTTAGAATTTCAGAGTGAACGGCAATTTCAGATGAATTTCATAGATTAACGCTTCAGAAAGTGTGTAGCGCACAAGAAGCAAGGGTTAACGTCATCCATTTAGGCCTGTCAGCATGTACGCTGCTTTGTGTAAGATGGCAAAAGCATATTAACCCTACGCATACATATCTGTGAAATCATGCATGCCGGGAGCGATTCCATTCCACTAGTATGTAAAGACATTATTTTCGGTTAACACTATAATAGGAGAAAAACTTTTCCACGTTCTCAGTTCTTCACAAATTATTCTGAATTAAATGGTTATAACATTTAGCAACATTTTCTGATGACCCCACCCCAATTTAAAAATAGTAGAATAATGGGTATATTTTTTATGTTTAAAACATATTCACATTTCCTGCGAAAATGTAATGCACTGAAAATAAATATAAAGGATGGGGGCTGGCCAGGCTAAATTCCTGTAATGAGTTGGGGAGGCGTATTAATTTCTGCGCTTCAAGGCGGCGTGGGGGGCTCAGGCTGACCCCTGGAAATGAGATAGATGTAGTGGGGGGCTGCTATCGCCCAGCAGCCGGCCACCAGCTCTCCTTATCAGCAGAGTGGCCTCGTTTGTTATTTCTGCTAGAGATATCCCCCCCCCAACACCCTCCCCACTCCCTGCAGCTAGCTTCAGAACCCAGGGTTGGACTAATGAAAGCCACCTCGCAGGAAGGTGACTGTCACGACCCTCAGCATATTAGGGGAAAGCCACTCATTTCCACTTACTACATGCCATTTTATAATTGAATCCTACGCGGTAAAGTTGTATCTATAATAAGTCAGACATTTTATAAATGTGGGGACCATTAAAAATGAGTGTGTCACTGATTATGAAAATTATTTCAGAAAGGGCAGTCATACCTGTGAGATTTTGTTACTGTTTTTTTCACTCTGTTCTTTGCCTTGCAAAATAGTTTTTTTTATAAATTCCAACCCGAAGAAAACATCTTCCCGGCATGCATGTCTGCATTTTGCATAGACAGCCAACAGATGGAAATGTAAGTACCTAATTCAAGTACAAAACTCATTACTCTAACAAGGGTTTAAATTAAGAACATTTTGGTTAATAGTACATTACAATTTTAATACCAATGTATTACAATTACAGTACTAACAGGATTAGAGCTAGTAGTGCTTAACACATAATGAAGTTTAATTGTCTTAATGTCCTGACCAATTCTATTCTCGATTCACCGAAGCAGGTGTTGCTCTACCTTTCTCTGTGTAAAGTTACTATAATGCCTGGGGGGAATTGTTTCAGAAGACTGTCAACAAAAATAAACACATTTACTAGTCTTTAAATTGATAAGAGCTAATGAATGGAAATGGGTGGCAGATGAATCCCAGATAGAGTGTCAAAAACATTGTGTGTATTGACAGCCCTGGTGGCCGGAGGGTATTGTGTTTGACCTTACCATGACCTGGCTGAATACATGACCTGGAATAGATGACGATGTTAACAATCACTTCACAGTGTTATGGAGAGCCTATAGCTAGCTGTCCAGAACGTTAATTTGATAAATTACATTAAGAATTGTTTTGAGGACAAAATACAAGATACACTCTCCCATTGTCTCAAAAGCAAATTAATGAAATGACCAAAAAAGAGGATAGTATTGGAGAGGATAATAATTTCAGATAGATTGTAGTGGTGCTGTATTCATGGAATTTAGATGAGGCAGAACAAATTTCCATTTGTCAGGTTCTCGCTAAGAAGGTGTTCTGGACTCCCATTGAACTGTAATGCATTCAAACTCTACCTCTCATCTGACGTGGAATAGTCAGATAATAGTGTTTAAATGAATTCACTCAAATTTTGACCTCTGTACAAAGAGGAATCTTCACATTGGGCTGATCTCCATCTTTGCCATATACTACTACCCTACTGTACCCTACTATACCCTCATCTACTCTACCCTACTCTACAAGACTCTACCCTACTGTACCCTACTCTACCCTCATCTACCCTCCTCTACCCTACCCTACACTACCCTACTCTACCCTACTCTACTCTACAAGACTCTACACGACTCTACCCTACTCTATCCTACCCTACTCTACTCTACCCTACTATACACTACTCTACTCTACAAGACTCTACCCTACTCTACTCTACCCTACTCTATTCTACTCTATCCAACTCTACCCTACTCTACTGTACTCTACCCTACCCTACCCTACTCTATCCTCCTCTACCTTACTCTACTCTACCTTCCTCTACCAAACTCTACTCTACCCTACTCTACCCTACTCTACCCTCCTCTACCCTACTCTACCCTACTCTATCCTACCCTACTCTACTCTACCCTACTATAGACTACTCTACTCTACAAGACTCTACCCTACTCTACTCTACCCTACTCTATTCTACTCTATCCAACACTACCCTATACTCTACTGTACTCTACCCTACCCTACTCTATCCTCTACTCTACCCTCCTCTACCAAACTCTACTCTACCCTACTCTACCCTTCTCTACTCTACCCTACTCTACCCTACTCTACTCTACCCTCCTCTACTCTACCCTACTCTACCCTACCCTACCCTACTCTACCCTACTCTACCCTCCTCTACTCTACTCTACCCTACTCTACCCTACTCTACCCTACTCTACCCTCCTCTACCCTACTCTACTCTACCCTACTCTACTCTACAAGACTCTACCCGACTCTATTCTACTCTATCCTACTCTACCCTACTCTACTCTACCCTACCCTGCTCTATTCTACCCTACTCTACCCTACTCTACCCTCCTCTACCCTACTATACCCTACTCCCCCATGAGCCTATGTACCATAATAACCCAAGTAGCAGAATAATAAACACATTGAAACTACATGCACGAGCAATGGCTACACTACTACAATAATAACATTAGCATTTCTGTTGAGAGTTTGAGGTCAAAATCAATATTTCTGATGAGCTGTTTATTTTAACATATTTAAACCAGCAATACAAACTGGTTTGAAATAATAGATGATCGCTTCTAATGACATAAGGGTCCTTCATTAGGTCAGTGTTTGGACATTTTCCATAGTGCTGTATAGTCCCACTGATAGATCTACAGCTATTACTCTCTAATACTGCCTATGAAAGAAAGTCTTCCTACAAAGAAAAGGAAGAAACATATATTGAGTAGTGTGTTGTGTGGCTGAAGCATTTATCTTCAAATCTTAATAACCTTAGCAATCATTTAGTTCAAATAAGTCCCTTTCTGCCTTTTCCCCTTCTCTGTACTAAAGGCAATGCTCCTGGTTTAATTATGACATATTGATTTTGTAGTTAAGCCTTGTTTGGCTTAATGAAATCTTTTGTTGGCCCTAATTCTGTCTTCCATTGTCCCCCCCGAAGCACTTTGATTTTGTCCTCACCTTTTTTGTGCAGCCTGAAATATATAATCTTTCTTTGGTCATCGTCAACGTCAATGGTTCCCAACTAAAATGGACCCTGTCGCCATTTATCTTCTGTTTCCGAAAGCTTTTGCATTACTCTCAAGCAATCAATTTCCTAAATGATGTAATTATCTGCTAGTCTTTTTTGCACATTTAAAGTTGAGGGTTTATTTTAGATCAATTCAGACCACTTTGTGTGCAAATTGCACAATTGCATTGCCTTCAGATTTCTCACAAATCCAATTGGGATTAGGGCCTTTGGAGTGGAATGCCTAATGAAGCTTTTTTCTCCCCTGGTTCTCGGTGGAGGATTGGTTGTCCTTCACATGCTGAGTGAAGCTGCAGTTACACTGCAATTAGAGGGAGAATAAGTTGCAAATCCTCACCTTGGAAATGTGGTTGCCATTTATGCCTGCAGCCAGCTATGCGTCGGCTCAAGGTGGCTATGGGAAAAACAATTAGTTGACTGAAGGATTTGACAGATAAACAAATTGTCCCTGTCGTCACTGTCTGGGCGCTTTATTGAATAAGGGATTCAATATTCCCTTGCACAATCATTAGTGGCGGTATTAGCAATGTAAGACCCAGCTGTAGTAACATCCAGAGTAGTGGTTGTAAATTCGCCCCATATACTCTCACTGATAGATGAAGTGACAAGCCCATCTCCTCTTTCAGATGCCTGGCCTCCTGTTTGTAGATGTTCACATGACATACTGCATTACTACAGTACAGTACATCGCAACACGTCAAGATACTCAACCTGTTCTTACGGACAACAATTTTGCCAGAAACGTGAATGAAAAGACAAAAGACTGCTGAAATCGAATTGACTACATGGAGGTTAAAAGAGTCCCTCATCCAAATCCCCCTTTGACACTACCCCTCTGCTCTTGTTTCTCCAAGTGTTTATGTCCAGCATCTCTGTCCAGACTGCCGGGACTCGGCGCTTCTCTGCCTCTATTCTCTAAGGGAGTGTCAGCCGCTAGCGGGGGGTGGACGCAGACAGCCTGGCTAGTTGCCTGACTGGCTGGCTGCTTGACTGGCTGGTGGGCGTCTCCATTTGGGGGGCATTTGGGAGGAGGGGGCTGGAGGCCCCTAAATCAGTGCACGCTTGTCAACATCTTCGGGCTGCAGGAATTACTCAAGTGAAAATAACAAATGGCTGTCATTGCTGAGCCAAAAACCTGTGATTATAATTATCACATCCCCAGTGACCTTGCATAAACTTTAATCTCTCTCCAATGGAGCATTTAAATAGCCTGTATCTACTGCCAGGGAGACCAGGAGTCTCGGGCCACTGCCAAACTCTAGGATCAGTGATTCACCAAACAGCAATGGCAGATCCACTGTGTCAGGGAAAGCACAGGCAACACAAAAGCACTGTGTTTGTTTGTGTTGCGACTATGTGTTTTAAAGAGCCGGAGGACTGAGAGCGATGGTTTTCGAGATAATGTGGAGGAAAAAACCTGACACTCAGCTTTTTCAAACAATGTTCAACTGAAGAATAACTATTTGTGTTTGCCACTTGACATTTTTAGCCATAATCAAAGGAAAGCGGCGCTTCCTGCCTTAGAACCTTTTAGAACCTCTACCGCAACCCGGTCACGGGACAACTAATATATTATTAGACACTATTGTACACATCTCAGTTCAGAAATCAAGACAAAAGTGACAAATCCATCAGTAATGTTTCTGTCAGTTTGAATAGTCTGTAATGGTGGCACCAAATCATACCAGACTTGACATTGAGTTGTGATCGGGAGCTAATGTCCTCTTTCATATGGAGCCGTACAGGCAGTAGGATACTATTTGGTACGCAACTTTATCCTGTCCTACTGCATCAGGCCCCATCAGAGTTCAAACCTCCCAAACACTAATTGGAACGGATTCCCTACGTTCTCTGGCACCACCAATGATTATTCATAGCTGGATGATTAGCTTTGATTAGCCTTGTAGCCGCTGTGCTCACTGGGCAGTCACACAGTGCTGCCAGGCCATGCAGGAGATCGGCCCCTAGCCGTCTGATTCTCAAACATTTAATGACGTGTTCTGCTTAGTGAGCGTCTCATGCCACGAGGTGCATCTAGAAAACAGCCATCAACAGCTCTACTTCTGTTTGGATTTCAGTCAAATGTGTTTAAATAGATAGTTTAGAATTAGGAAAACATATTTAATATTAGTCAAGTCTCCTGTCTCCTTGAATCACAGCTCTCAAGCAACAACTCAACTGAGAAACAAAGGTTTAAACTGACCTTGTAGCTGTTGCTACCACAAACCAGCTGTGGTAAAGTGGAACAAGGCTGCTACAGGATGATGATAGTTTCAAACTACACTACAAGGTTTGGTTGTGACGTGGTAGGTGCGTATATAATATAAGTTATAAGTTAATGAGTTATGTTATGTTCATGGAGGACCACAATGGCAATGCATTTATATACTTGACACTGTGTGGTATGGGCATCTGTTGTCAGGTGTAACATTATTTGAGCATTTTAAAGCCTCACAAATTGTAGAAAATCCTGCAATTTTTTATAATGTTTGCCCATGACTCTAATGATTTATGCCTCCACACTGAACATAAGCTATTGACCTGTTCTCCAATGGACATGTGACAGCTCCTATTTTTATGCATACACACACACCAACCCACACGCACACAGACACACACAAACATACACACACAGAAGTCCTGTACCTTGCTCCCTCTCTTTATCCACAAAGTCCTCCTGGCACTTCAGCATTCACACTCTGGACCCCATTCATCTACCCATGTCTTCTGATTTGTTAAAAACATTCTGTAACACGTTCTGTTATCACCTGTGATCAGCCCGTATGAAACATTTCACCTGCATAGGACATCACTGTGAGCAGTTGTAATTCTGAGATGTTAGCCAGCAACGATGAGAAACATTGTTTCTTGAAACAAATACACATACCCACATACGAGCAAGCACAACCATATCACATCCATATCACATCCATACCACACCCATACTACATCGATATCATAGAAATGTATGAATAGGGGACATTTGCCTATCATTACAAAATTATTTCAATGATATTGGTAGAGTAGTAACAAGTAACACATTGAAATAATTACGTCGTAGTATTGCTAATCTTTAACTGTTTCAACCTTAGCTGGTCTGGAAAATGAAAGAAAAACACGGTCTAAAAAGCTACATAGCAAGAATGTTTATATGTTATGCAGACACATACAGTATGTGCAAATGCTGAGGATTTTCTATCAGTACTTGTGTAGATAAAACATTTTTATTTGTGTGTGTGTATGTTTGTGTGGTTGTGTGTGTGTGTTACCCTTTCAGATGGCTCATATGAGTGTGAACCAGAGGGAGTTGGGGTCAAGTGATTTGCCCTGGGGTCAATTGACTGCAGCTTCTCTAACTCCCCACCATTAGCCTGCATCCTATAGAATGTGGTCTACAGTCGTCTCACCGAGATCAGACAGGGCTCAATGTTAATACGATATGAAGACCCTAAAATTTGTTTGTTTTGGATGCTCAACCATTTTAAATGGGAATGTATCATCTGGCCAAGAAGCCAGCATCTTGACCTCTTTATTGGGGATTGGGGCCTCTTTTCCCTCTATGGATTTTTGATCCACTTGTGTTTTTCTCGCGTAGACTGAAGGATTGATGAGCTTGTATGGCTGAAAGTGAGTTATCAGGAAAATGAGCATTTCGCTCAAGCTTACCAATGCATGCAAAATGTAATGATTATCTTCTCAGCTTTTTGATTTCAGCTGTCATCTTTTGTCAGAGCAGAAAGCTACAGTGATACATACCATTTATGCTCACTACATGAGTGGGTTGGACCTAAATGTAATGTACTTGCTCAAATGGAGAAAATGTCTAACGCACAGACTATATTATTATACCTCCAGAATGTGTGCTAATAACCATTAATCAATTATCAGCATGTCTAATAATCATGAACATTTGGCTAAAATATGACTTCGATAAAAATAAATACCCATATAAAAACACACTCTCAAACACTCTCTCTTACACATCAGTAGACACAAACAGTACAGTGCTATATTACAAATACATAAATCATAATGTTTCAACAAAAGCAGAATTTCATTTCCCCTCTCAACCGTTATCTTGGTTGGGTGGTATATAGCATGCTTTGGCCTAGTAATTTATTACTGTAGCTGAATGGATAATGGCAGGCTCTAGTCTATTACCAAAGCTTTGTTAGAGCCCTAAATGCATTCTGAGGACCTATAGTGGCCCAGATCTCTCCTCATATCTGGTACTTATACAACACTGGTAAATATTAAATGCCACAAACAAATTGAATATTTGAGAGCTTGATGTTATACATTTCAATTCAATTATATAAGGGTATTAATATTAAATCTATTAGAATTGTTTTTACAAACGCACCTTATATGTGTGGAAACAATCAGAAAACACATGTCAGTGCTAATATATGTATTACATAAAATGTAACAATAAAACCTCCACACCAAATAATAGAATCATTTGAAATTATATTTGTGTCAAGAAATTACATCAGATGATATTTACTAGGCCTGTATTGATATTCAAATGTCTGGACACCATCCAATGTTGTCTACATTGAATGTGTTCTGTCTTGGGTCAGGGCTCGGCCAGACATTGGATTGGTTGAATGCATTGTCATTAAGATCAAGTCCAATAATGCATATTGGCATTCTGCTTTTGAATTAGTTCATTAATGTTTGAGAGCTGATGGATCTTAGAACTGAATCAATTTGCTGTGCTTGCATTACCTCATACAACTTCTGTACAGGTGAGAAAATTACTGTTCAGTTTGCATTATCTCTCTGATAAAATTATTTGTTGTTACCAACTGATTTGTACTGCCTAAATTCTACATTCTGACATTTACCAATAACATTTTAATAATTTAGCAGACACTAATATAGAGCAAGTTAGTTAGACATGTACTTACTTGATCTGAAAATGTCAAATGTCATTGTAAAGCTGTACATATTTAGACACTAACTTCTGAACATTGTTATAATTAATTGTCATTCTTGTTTTTTTACCTAAAGTCTAAATTGCATGTAGCTAAAGTGGGGAAAGGTGAATGTGATTCAGGGGACCATGACTCTGCAGGGCCCACTGACCATAATTACATCCATGTTGGCTCTTGAGTCCTGGTGATTCCTGGAGAGTGAAAGATTCAGACGTGTCCCCTAAAACAGAACTCATCAAGCCATTTTGATTGTTTTAATATTGTTTGCTAAATCAGGAAATAATTGCCAGCACCTACATGTTTGGACGGAAACACATTCACCATACCACATCTCCCGTGTGCAGAGTCTGTATTATATAGAGTCTGTATTACATAGAGTCTGTATTATATAGAGTCTGTATTATTTAGAGTCTGTATTATTTAGAGTCTGTATTATATAAAGTCTGTATTATATAGAGTCTGTATTACATAGAGTCTGTATTATATAGAGTCTGTATTATATAGAGTCTGTATTATTTAGAGTCTGTATTATATAGAGTCTGTATTATATAGAGTATGTATTATATAGAGTCTGTGTTATATAGAGTCTGTATTATATAAAGTATGTATTATATAGAGTCTGTGTTATATAGAGTCTGCATTATATAAAGTCTGTATTATATAGAGTCTGCATTATATAGAGTCTGTATTATATAGATTGTGTTTTATATAGAGTCTGTATTATATAGAGTGATTTATATAGAGTCTGTATTATATAGAGTCTGTATTATATAGAGTCTGTATTATATAGAGTCTGTATTATATAAAGTCTGTATTATATACAGTTTGTTTTTATAGAGTCTGTATTATATAGAGTCTGCATTATATAGAGTCTGTATTATATAGAGTGTTTTATTTAGAGTCTGTATTATATAGAGTTTGTATTATATATTCTGTTTTACGTATATAGAATCTGTATTACTGTATATACAGTAGAGTCTATATTATATAGAGTTTGAATGTATAGAGACTGTATTATATAGAGTCTGTTTTATATAGAGTCTGTTTTATATAGAAACAGTATTATATAGAGTCTGTATTGAATACTGTATTATACTGGTATTTAGTGTCATGTTATATGTCATTATTTTTTATTTTTGGAGCTACCGTTTTGTGGCAACTCGACCATACAGCTCAGCTTTGGTCAAGTATTGTCATATTGTGCTCCTTGAAACAACCACAGTGTCATGTTATATGTCATTATTTCTTATTTTTGGAGCCACTTAGTGGTCAATGAAGGACATTCAGTCTATTTCTAGTGCAATTCTTTGTATTTTCTTATTGGCCAACTGGAGTCATGTTACCTACAGGTCCTAGTTCAGATATGCCATTTTGGTTAGTATCTTCAAAAAAACGTTCTATAACCACTGCCTTCTGCCTGTGGTGAGCCTTGGAGAAACTTTGCTTGTAAGTTTATGTTTATTCAAGTTATTGCTAATTATTTAAGATTGTTTAGCATATCGTGAAACATAACCGTGCTGCTCTGTAACTTAAGACAGTTAAAATGTTGCATTTTCATTTACTTAAGCTGGTGTCTTTGGTAGCCTGCTCAGCAATTTGCTTGCCATCTTATATTTTTTGCCTGCTGTATAGACTTGCACACTTAATGTGGTAGAGAAAATGTATTTATTTAAGCATTTTACTATTGTTTATTAAGCTCAATCAGTTTGTGTGTGTATTTCAGTTTCACATTGTAATGGAGTGGACAATGATGTTCAAGACATTCAAATAAAGACATCCCTAATTTACTTTTGCACCTGATTCATCATTCAAGCTCCTCCTGTTTAGTTATCTGTCGATTCATGTCAAGTACGCATGCAAGGGACAGAATAGTGAAAAAGCAGCATCACGGCAGGCTCTGCACAGCACTCGATAGGAATAACAGACAGTAACAGTAACAGACAATAACAGTTTAAAACAGCTATCACTCACTCTCCCTCTGCCTCCATCTTGTCATGCTCCTCGCACCCAAGAAAGGTCATCAGCTTGAAAGGTCACTCAGCATACTGACATCAGTATGTCAAGTAAGATGACATACAACGGGGGTAAAGGAGAGATGCAGGAAGCACCTCAACTTAAAGATACTGCAGATCTGCAGCAGTCACTGGAGACCAGGTCGATTGCATCTGTTTATTCCAAAGCTTCTAGGAAATCAGTCATATCTACTTATTCCAGAGGATCTGGCAGGTCATCCGCTTCTAGGATAGCAGCTAAAGCATGCGCTAGAGCCGAAACTGCACTCGCTTGCTCTGCCTTTGTTAAGATGGAAACATACACGCACCTAAAGGATTATTAGGAACACCCGTTCAATTTCTCCTTAATGCAATGATCTACTCAACCAATCACATGGCAGTTGCTTCAATGCATTTAGGGGTGTGGTCCTGGTCAAGACAATCTCCTGAACTCCAAACTGAATGTCAGAATGGGAAAGAAAGGTGATTTGAGCAATTTTGAGCGTGGCATTGTTGTTGGTGCCAGATGGGCCGGTCTGAGTATTTCACAAGCAATTTTCATGCACAACCATTTCTAGGGTTTACAAAGAATGGTGTGAAAAGGAAAAAACATCCAGTATGTGGCAATCCATTGGGCGAAAATGCCTTGTTGATGTTAGAGGTCAGAGGAGAATGGGCCAACTGCTTCAAGCTGATAGAAGGGCAACTTTGACTGAAATAACCACTCGTTACAGCCGAGGTATGCAGCAAAGCATTTGTGAAGCCACAACACGCACAACCTTGAGGCGGATGGGCTACAACAGCAGAAGACCCCACCGGGTACCACTCATCTCCACTACAAATAGGAAAAAGAGGCTACAATTTGCAAGAGCACACCAAAATTGGACAGTTGAAGACTGGAAAAATGTTGCCTGGTCTGATGAGTCTCGACATCTGTTGAGACATTCAGATGGTAGAGTCAGAATTTGGCATAAACAGAATGAGAACATGGATCCATCATGCCTTGTTACCACTGTGCAGGCTGGTGGTGGTGGTGTAATGGTTTTAGGGGTGGTTTCTTGGCACACTTTAGGCCCCTTAGTGCCAATTTGGTATTGTATAAATGCCACGGCCTACCTGATCATTGTTTCTGACCATCCCTTTATGGCCACCATGTACCCATCCTCTGAGGGCTACTTCCAGCAGGATAATGCACCATGTCACAAAGCTCGAATCATTTCAAATTGGTTTCTTTAACATGACAATGAGTTCACTGTACTGAAATGGCCCCCACAGTCACCAGATCTTAACCCAATAGAGCATCTTTGGGATGTGGTGGAAAAGGAGCTTTGTGCCCTGGATGTGCATCCCACAAATCCCCATCAACTGCAATATGGGCAAACATTTCTAAAGAATGCTTTCAGCACTTGTTGAATCAATGCCATGTAGAATTAAGGCAGTTCTGAAGGCGAAAGGGGGTCAAACACAGTATTAGTATGGTGTTCCTAATAATCCTTTAGGTGAGTGTATGTTATGGTAGAAAAGGCCCAATTGAAAGTACAAGAGGCTCGTATGGAAGCCACTTTAGCTACTCTGTAGCATGAAAAGGAAGTTGGTGTGGCTGTGGCAGAGGCCAAAGTTTTTGAAATTGCAGCAGCGGAACTGAAGCTAGGAGTCGACAGTAGGAAAGGGGACATTTGATTCACAACTCATGATACAAAGAAGCTCACATCAGATTACATTGAGCATCACTCCAAACTACATTCAAGTCAGCAGTCACTGCATAGCCTGGAACCATCCACACCCTTATTACAACCACACCACAAACTTAGTGATCGAGTCCAAACAGATGCATTTCACCACATCACTAGTGCCAGTGACAGACCAAGGCAGACCCCCAAAGTTAACATGTTCCCTTTAAGAGACATAAGTGGGGATAACATGCACCCAACAGCAGCCCATTGCGACCTGGTTCTACAACAGAACAATATTGTAACATAGTGTGCATAGTACATTGCGAGCTTGTGAACTCTGGCTTGGTCAAGTTCGATGACTGCCCAGAGAATTACTGGACTTGGAAGTCTACTTTCATCAATTCAATGGATGGTCTGCATTTAACTGCCAGCGGAGAACTCAATCTCCTAACAAAGTGGTTAGGGCCTCAGTCTTCACAGCATGTGAGAAGGATGATAGCCGTTCATGTCAGTCAACCAGCCGCTGGGCTTAAAATAGCCTGGGAGCGCTTGGAGAAGTGCTACTACTCACCTGAGGTAATTGAAAAGGCTCTTTTTGAGAAGTTGGAAAAGTTCCCAAAGGTCCGTAAAAAGGATCCCTTGAAACTTAGATAGCTAGGAGATCTGCTGCCAGAATTGGACTTACCTGGAAACTGCAAGGGGCGTGAACATTATTGTAGAGACATTGCCATATGGGCAACTAGAGATCACCCCTACACCTACCTCCAGCTGTGCAAAGAGCCCTAAAGGTAAGCCAGACGTGGACAAACAATGTCCTATCACAAATTGCTTCATCCTCTAAGGCGTTCCTGCAGCTTTCAAGTCCCTTGAAGAGCGAAAAACATTATTCAAAGAAATTGGAACCTGTTTCAAATGCTGCTCATCCGTGGATCTTAAAAGGCCCAGCCTCAGAGCATTTCGGGGAAGAAGGAGAGAGACCCACACCAGATGTTAACTTCAAAATTCACAGAAATCTGTGGAGTCCTAAGTCATGCTCTAAAATCTGCCTGATAAAGGTGTTTGCAAAGGGTCAGCTGTAGATGTTTACAAGAGTATATGTAATCCTTGATGACAAAAGCAATAAGTAACTTGCCAGGTCTGAGTTATTTGACCTATTCAGCCTCAAAAGGACAGACTCTCCCTACACTCATTGGCACATGTTCAGGAGTGACAGAGACATCTGGAAGAAGAGCCACTGGTTTCCTTGCTGAGTCTGTAGATGGTGGGATGATTATGCTACTTCCCACGCTGATCATGTGCAATTATATACCTGATGATAGGTCAGAGATACCCATTCCAGAGGCCGCAAAACACCACTCTCACTTGAAGTCTACTGCTCACCTTATCTCAGCAATGGATCCGAATGCCCAGATTCTCGTCTCACTGGGGTGTGACATCTTACAGGTCCATCAGGTCAGAGAACAGTGCAATAGGTCACACAATGCCCTATATGCTCAAAGACTCAACCTCGGATGGGTCTTGGTTGGCGACATGTGTTTGGGTGTAGCTTATGGAGCCAGGAAGGGTAAAATCATATTGAACAAATTTTCTCGACAATGGTCGCCCATTTCACTTTAGTCCATGCCTAAACCATCTCTAATTGAAAGAAAAATTTGCCACAAAGAACAGCTATCAAACTCTTCCTTCCTATGGCCCAGACTTTGACTCAAAAGCCAGCACACTGGGAACCACAATCTTTAAGAGAAAAAGGACGATGAAAAGATGGCACCTTCAATTGAAGACAGGCTATTTCTAGAGTTGACGGGACAAGGGTGGATATCACTAAAAGCTGGGTGGCACCTCTTCCGTTTAGATCATCTAGGCCTCAACTTTCTAACAACAGAGAGCAAGCCCTTAGCCCTCTTACCTCTCCCTGTCACACGCTGGAGAAAAAGCTTGAAATGAAGGACCACTTTGTGGCTTTCATTCATAAGATCTTTGATCGTGACCACTGAAACAGGATGAAGAATGCTGGTATCTGCTGACATTTGGGGTATATCATCCCAGGTCAGATTAGAGTTGGGTTTGATTCCAGCACTAAGCACCTTGGCGTCTCATTAAATGACAAGCTGTTAACCGGCCCAAACCTGAACAACAGTCTACTAGGGGTCTTGTTACACTTCAGATGTGAACGAGTCAACATTACAGCAGATATCAAAACTAATATTTCACAGATTCATTGTCAAGGAAGATCACAGGAACTTCCTATGATTTCTATGGTACAGAGACAATGACTGTAGCAAAGACATTATCGAGTACAGTATGAACATGCACATATTCCATAATAGCCACAAAGAACAGCTACCTGCCATTGCTGTTTACGGCCTCAGATGTGCTGCCAGTAATGTAGAAGTTGAATATGGCACAAATGTCAAACACTTCGTAGAGAGCGACTTCTACATTGATGATGGGCTCAAGTTTTTGCCCACCACTGCCGAGGCCATCCACCTGCCCAGGAGGACACAGGTAGCATCCAATAATGCCATGGTCATGGAAGCCTTTCCCTCAGAAGATCATGCAAAGGATCTAAAGGATTTATTGCACGGTCTGGGATTAAGCTGGAAACTCAAATGGGATGCATTTACTGTGCCTTGCGAAACTATTTTGCCCCCTTGTACTTTTCAAACTTTTGTCACATTTCAGGCTTCAAATATAAAGATATGAAACTGTAATTTTTTGTGAAGAATCAACACAAGTGGGACACAATCATGAAGTGGAACAAAATTTATTGGATATGTCAAACTTTTTTAACAATTAAAAAACTGAAGAATTGGGCGTGCAAAATTAATACTTTGTATTAATACTTTGTAGCGCCACCTTTTGCTGTGATTACAGCTGTAAGTCACTTGGGGTGTGTCTGTATTAGTTTTGGAGAGCAAGAGACTGCAAAACAGCTCGAGCTCAGTGAGTTTGGATGGAGAGCGTTTGTGAACAGCAGTTTTCAGTTCTTTCCACAGATTCTCGATTGGATTCAGGTCTGGACATTGACTTGGCCATTCTAACACCTGGATATGTTTATTTGTGAACCATTCCATTGTAGATTTTGCTTTAAGTTTTGGATCATTGTCTTGTTGGAAGACAAATCTCTGTCCCATTCTTCCAGAATGGTCCTGTATTTGGCTTCATCCATCTTCCCATCAATTTTAGCCATCTTCCCTGTCCCTGCTGAAGAGAAGCAGGCCCAAACCATGATGCTGCCACCACCATGTTTGACAGTAGGGATGGTGTGTTCAGGGTGATGAGCTGTGTTGCTTTTACGCCAAACATAATGTTTTGCATTGTTGCCAAAAAGTTTGATGACCAGAGCACCTTCTTCCACATGTTTGGTGTGTCTCCCAGGTGGCTTGTGGCAAACTTTAAACAACACTTTTTATGGATATATTTCAGAAAGGGATTTCTTGCCACTCTTCCATAAAGGCCAGATTTGGGCAGTATATGACTGATTGTTGTCCTATGGACAGACTCGCCCACCTCAGCTGTAGATCTCTGCAGTTCATCCAGAGTGATCATGGGCCTCTTGGCTGCATCTCTGATCAGTCTTTTCCTTGTATGAGCTGAAAGTTTAGAGGGACGGCCGGGTCTTGGTAGATTTGCAGTTGTCTGATACTCCTTCCATTTCAATATTATCGCTTGCACAGTGCTCCTTGGGATGTTTAAAGCTTGGGAAATCTTTCTGTTTCCAAATTCGGCTCTAAAATTCTCCACAACAGTGTCTCGGACCTGCCTGGTGTGGTCCTTGTTCTTCATGATGCCATCTGTGCTTTCGATGGACCTCTGAGACTATCACAGAGCAGGTGCATTTATACGGAGACTTGATTACACACAGGTGGATTCTATTTATCATCATTAGTCATTTAGGTCAACATTGGATCATTCAGAGATACTCACTGAACTTCTGGAGAGAGTTTGCTGCACTGAAAGTAAAGGGGCTGATTAATTTTAGTTTTTTATTTGTTAAAAAAGTTTGAAATATCCAATAAATTTCATTCAACTTCATGATTGTGTCCCACTTGTTGTTGCTTCTTCACAAAAAATTACAGTTTTATATCTTTATGTTTGAAGCCTGAAATGTGGCAAAAGGTTGAAAAGTTCAAGGGGGCTGAATACTTTCGCAAGGCACTGTACATTCTGCCTTAAAACAAGTGCAAAGCCATTTACACATAGAGGTGTCTTAGCGACCATCAACAGCCTGTGTTTAACCCTCTTGGTCTTGTGGCACCCATTACCATTCAAGGTTAACTCTTGCTATGAGAACTCAATAATGTTGCTCTTGATTGGGACACTCTTCTCTCTCTGAAAAAAGGAGGCTGAATGGAATGCATGGAGGGACTCCTTGGAAGACCTTTAACAGTTTGAATAACCTTGAGTTTACACTGTAACCTTCCTCTTGAAAGCTCAAAGAAACACATTAATGTCTACTCCGACACTTCTGTAAAGGCCGTAGCATCTGTAGCATATCTGAGGGTAATGGATCCAGAAGGAGTTTGACATGTTCATATTTCAGAGTATAACATTTCAGAAGGTTTTCACATCCTGAACACTATGTTCTTACAGCCTAGACTCCCGCAGATGTTGCTACACGGTCTGTCCCTGCTGTGCCAAAGTACATGGCTTACAGAACCTGCTTTCCTGTTGCATACTGGGCAGACCACAGAAGAGAAGTCGAACGAAATCATCGATCCAGAATCAGACAGAAGATGTCACTGCATGTCAGAGAATTGGTCTCGGAGCATATCGATTTTTAACAGTTTTTCTCTTAGAAATACCTCACACATGCCGTGGCTTACCTTGACTACGACAACATAGATCTCTATCGTCAGCAGTGGAAGAAGGTTCAGCATCTCACCAACACCTTTTGGGAGAGATGGAGGCAAGAATACTTAGAAACTCTCCAGAGTCGCAGCAAATGGCAAGGAGATTGTCCAAACATCAAAGTGGGTGACCTGGTCCTGCTAAAAGATAGCCAAGCGAAAAGGAATGTGTGGCCCTTTGCACTCATCACAAAGATATTTCAAGACAGTGACAGAAAGGTTAGGAAGATCAAGCTGAAAGTCACTGAACATGAAACATCACAATGAAATTTATTTGACTTTGCATTGCTTTGTTTTAGTTTATGGCTCAATGCCTATTGAGTTTTTGGAGCGCTAACAAGCTATCTGGTATGCTAGCATAGCTAGCTATATCTTGTGTGTCAATGCATATATTGTGTGATAATTGCGATATAAAATGAAAACAATAATGATGGCCATTTTCTCAATCTGTACCATTTGGAACTAGTTTGCTCTCTGTCGACTTTGCGGTAATTAGTGACCGAGATCTGTAGCTACCTGCTGAGCTAGCTAGGTCACATTGCTTTCGACTGAGTCATTATTGGCTATGTCCCGGGGATGCCTTCTTATTATCTACACAACATAGCCTGAATAAGTAAGCTAGTGTAATGAGCACACATATAGCTTCTAATTTTTATCCACCTCCAGTACAAGTTCGCTGTTTTCCTATTTGTCATAGCATAGGTTCGTGTGTTAGCACGTCCGTATATTAGTAAATTAGGTAAACCAATTGTACAGCCGAGTGTACGCTAGCATACTAGCTAACTCCAGATGCACCTACAGTATACTGCATGAAGTACCTTCCCACTATGGCCAAATACAGCTTTGGTTAGCCAATGCTTTTTGCTAGTTAGCAACTGTTTTTCAGTTACTACTTGTTTCCGAACATAGTTGGGTATTTTATGTAGACTTTTGAAGGAAAAAATGTGTAACATAACAAAATGTAGAAAAAGTGAAGTGCTGGGAATACTTTCCGGATGCACTGTATGTTTTAAACCTGTGTGAGTCATGACTCACTCGGATCTTTCACCCGAGTCTTTAAAATAACTCATGAGTCGCGAGTATTTAGTGTCATTAACCCGGATCAGTTGAGTCCCAATAAAATTCGATCTAAAATGATAAAAGCGTCACAAACAAAACTCTTGTAACATTAGTTACTACTAGTCCTAGCCATCTTAGCTGCCAAAAGCTTCATAACTTAAAATTTTATAGGCAAACACAACACTACAAGTCAACTTAAGCAACCAAGTGAGCAGAGCGACAGTCCGAAACAGGTTATAGGAACTTCCCGATCGGCAGACTCAGCCGGAAACATTGCAGACTCGCAGACAATGGGACTCGTGAGTTGTCGAGGACTCGTGAATTGTGGAGGACTCATGAGTTGTCGATCACACATGAGTTCTTGCGTGAGTCAGTCAATCGCATGAATCAGCCGGCTATTTTGTTTAAAATAATATACACTGTTCTGCACATAGCCTAGCTAGGCTTACTGTAGGTTTGGTGTATAAATGTAGTTTATTAAAATGCAATTGGGTCGAGCAGCCAGTCTGAAACATTGCAAGCTCGGCACGCCTCGCAGACCATGGGACTCATGAGTTGTCGAGGACTCATGAGTTGTCGAGGACTCATGAGTTGCGAAGGACTCGTGAGTTGCAAAGCACTCATGAGTTGCGGAGGACTCGTGAGTTGCGAAAGACTTATGAGTTGCGAAGGACTCGTGAGTTGCGAAGGACTCGTGAGTTGCGGTGGACTCACGAGTTGCGGAGGACTCATGAGTTCTTGCGTGAGTCAGTCAATTGCGCGAATCAGCCGGCTACGTTGTCATGAGTGGATCTGTATCAAACGAGCGAGTGAAGTCTCTCCTCACGTCAGGGTAAAGCAAATCCACGACAAAAGCACTATTATAATGTAAATATTTATGTCGTTTTTCTTAGCATTTATTATTTGCACATTTTGCATGTTTGTTCCATTTGATTGTTGTTTTTGTATTTAATATATTTTATTATTATATTTATGTTTGTTCCATTTGATTGTTGTTTTTAAATTTAATATATTTTAATTTTTATATTTATTTTTGTTGTATTATTGTTATAGTAATTTGCACATTTTACAGTTTCTTCCTCTATTAATGACATTGTCTATGCCTGGCTAAGTGTTGTGTTTCTTTTTTCATGTGCCTTTTTAAAATACATTTTTCAACTCTGGAATAGTGAGTCTGCACCGTGTGAATCCACAGAACTTCCTACTACTTTAGTGGTTAGAGAGAATGGGCTAGGACTGAGTTTCCTTGGAGATTTGGCAATAATGACTCAAGTGACTCAAGTGACTCGGGTCAGATTAGTGAGTGACTCAGAATAACCAGAATCCTTAAAATGAATCGAGTTTGCCAGGCCTAGTATGTTTATCAGTGGAGGCTTGTCAGGGGATGAATGGGTGGATCATCCCCCTCAGTAAATTTCATTAAAAATGGTATTCTAAAATGCAAAAAGTTGTCAGTTTTTGACAAAATGTTTTTTTGTGGTATTTAGTAGGGAAAACAGTACACTCTCTGGTAAAAACTAGAATTGCTGGAGGATAGAAAATCACAATCCTCTTCTAAAAAGTTTCAAAAGCCCCCAAAATATGTAATAAAAATAATAATAATTATTATTAAATAATAATTTTTGTTATAATAAAAAAGCTTATCATAGGATGTTTCATGCAGCAGACTAGCACCCAGCACAATCAGAGATCATAGATATCGTGCGAATAAGCCTTAAAGATGTCCATTGTTAACGGGAGCAGGCACGTAGATTTAATCACTAATTACATCACTAATATGTGAGACCCAGGAAGAAGCAAAAAAGATAAGTAGGAGTACATGAAGGCACAAGGTAGAGCATTGAGACATTAGTCATTATTTATTTAACCTCACCTGTTAATTTAAATTATGCTTGTCGTTAAGGTACCTGAGGTAATTTACCTCAATCCATGCAACAAACTCGCTAGCTGCAATACACTGTAGATGGATCAAAACAATAGCTAGCAAAAATGTATTGTCTAGCTAGCTAATATTTTACAACTAGCTAATGTGTTGTGTGCACCAATGATCAATATTTAGGAAATTTACATGTTAATGTGTTGAAAGTGCATAGTGGCACCTGTAAATTAATCTAGACATTACTAACACTGTAACACAGACTTCAGGCCTGAAACTGTGCCTTCTTTTCTTCCGGTATGCAGTCTTTAACAATACGCAAAGCTGATGATGACATGTTAAGATCTAATTAGCCTAATACTTGATCAGGGAATATATTTTACTTGCTTCTATTTCTCCCTGTTTTCAGAATATATTTTAGAATGATTCACCAGAACAAATGAACTATAATTTGATATATGGCACAACGTTCACTTTTGTAACCACACACCCTCAGGTTTGACATGACAACACATACATTCTACATCAAATTATACAAAAAAAAGACAGTACATTTAATATAAAAAATATAATTACAATCCTAAAGTCAAAAAATTATTTACAAGTTTGTTTTCACATTAAATATGGGCCCCACTAGAGTGTTTAGCAACATGTTTAGATATTAATTTACATTTTGTTTTCAGAAGTTATTTCTCCTTGCTGAAACTCTGCCCCCTTGAACCACTAACCCACACTCCTTACCTCACCCATGGCATCCTGAACTGAACCCCTTGGTCCTCTGCCCTCCTTACCTCACTCTTTACTGGTAGAATTTTCAATACACCAACACCGTCCATGAATAATGACCCTGCTGTGATTCTTCCCTTCTTAACATCGTAAGTAGTCTTCTCATTTGTCTATATGACAGCATGACTGTTCAACCTAACTGCACACATTTAGGTGTATGTTTCTCAAATAAATCCTTTCCCACTCTGAGGGAAATAATGGAGTTGTTTTCTAACGCCACCTATCTATGATGAGCACTGCTTTTGTAACCAGTATGCCAAGAAAAATATGTAATATTCAAATAATAATCGAGATAGGCTAATGACCTAGAATATTTAGTTTGCTCTAGGAGACACAGGTATTGACCAACCAACCCAAACAAAACTGAATTCAGTGGTTAATTTTAAATAGGTAAGGAAAGTATACCCTTTCTTTAATACAAGAAGGTACAAAAATATATAAAAAACAATACAATAATGCATATCCTTATAGCAGTCTTCTTCTCCCTTTTTTAAATATAATTTAGAGCACACCTGTTGGTGAGTATTATTTATTTTTCTTTTCCTAATTAGTTGATTCCTATATTCTGTAGAGATTATCTAATTTATGTTTAGTATAAATAAGGCACTCGTTAAATTTAGACTTGCTTTTAAATTCTTAATTGTTCCCAAAAATTATCTTGTAAATCCTATTTTATAGTGCCTTTGATCAACAGGTGTCAACTTCACTTTCCTTAATTTTAACAGAAAATGTTAGCAACTAAAAAATAAAAATAAAATGATAAACATTTACAATAAACAAGTCTAAATTCACAAGATACACATAATCTCTCTTTAAACAAACTGTAATACTCTGGGTATCAACTCAGCTGAAAATATAGAGTGAGTTCAGCTCAGCAGCTACTTGCTTAGTTCAGTTCATTGGGTTTCAACAAATCCTTAAAGGGATACTTCACCCTACAGCGATCTGGAGGGGCTAGTAGCTTCTCCCAGACATTAGTAGAACAGTGAGATATGTTTAATACATGCCTGGCTAGTGTAAGAGCAAGATTTGAAATTTCGCGGGGAATTTTCACACGCTGACGTCACGGTAGAAATCCAATCGACTGTGGAGATAGGAAAATGAATGTAGGC